>SCDS01000218.1:0-112203 GCA_004149465.1 Drosophila nigromelanica | reverse complement strand
TTTTTTTTTTAAATATATATATATATATATATATATATATATATATATATATATATATATATATATATATATATATATATATATATATTATATTATATATTATAATATCATAGGCAAATTATGAGAAATAAACCATATATTTACAAAGAATTGCTTTGTAAATATTAGCTAATTACATTTTCGGTACATGTCAGTTTCCACAACGCTTAATTTAAATTATATAAGTCAATTAAATTGAAGCATTGCGAGTTTTTTGAATTATAATAAAATAAATAACAGCCGAGATGAAAGATAAATATTTTATATTGTTAAAATAAATCAAGCCCATAAAGTATTTGCTAAAGGAATGAAATTGAAAATGAATTTATTTAATGTATATAAATGCAATTTAAGTACTTTATTTAGAACAATTTCTATTAGTAAAACTTCTATTCAGGTTCGCTTTAAAATATTTTATACTTTTTATCATTTATTTAATTTGAGATTTAAAATTTGTCAAATCGTGTTCTGTTACATAGTAGTTGATTAAAGCAACTCCAAATGGAGTAATAAATCATATAAGTAGTTAAGTGTTATGGAAAATGCTGCCCAGAGCTTCTACTAGGCATTGCTCCGTCGGTCTCTAATAGCGCACTTAACCCACTCCCAATTGCCACTCATCTGCTTGGGCTTGGAGTGTAGAGCATGAACAATAAGTCAGAGCATTAGTCGCTTGAGAAATTGTCTGTTTACCTTGTTGGGCTTTGGCTTGTTGCCGTTGCCGTTGCCAAATGGCACTCAAAGTGCACCAAATATGAAAAATGAGACGCAGGAAGCAAAATTACAAACTCCGCTGGCAGTGGCAGCATCCTGAAATCCTGGTGCACCTCCAGACATGGCCGCAACAGCACAAAAGCAAATGAAAAGTTGGACTAATAATTGTGCAGTCTCCAGTACCAGTTCACAGTTCCCAGTCCCGCCCCCACGCTGAAGACGGCGACAACATCACCGCGGGGCTTGAGGAAGGGCTACACATTTTCATTTGGTCATGTCCGGTCGCCGTCGACCGGCAATGTTTGTCCAGACGACCCCAAGTAGTACACACACAGCTGCTGGTTGCTGTTTTTTTTCTTCTCTCTCTTTTTTTCATTTATGTCTTTCTTTGGCTTGTGCTCTGTCAACGGCAAATGTTGCCAGCGCGTTGCGCTGACCGCTGTCCAGTCGGGGACACCTCATCGTCGTTGTCGTAGTCGTCGTCTAAGTGGGCTTCATCAGTTGCGCTTCGCTGAGTGCCGGCAGCGTCATAATCGTTGTCGTCCTTTTTCCTAGCGTTTTTTGCCCTTTGCGGTTTCGCCGACTTTGCCGCTTTTTGGGGTCAAAGTTCAGCCACGTCTCTCGACTGCTTATTTATCTTTAAGATTCTCCACTCACTGCACAGGTTTTTGTCACCAGCCCTGAGTTATGGCTCCAACAATGCGTCTCTGCAGTGCCCCAGCCACATTGCGTTTTTGTCAATGTCCACTTTCAGTTGCCATTTGCAGCGCCTCGTCTTGGCGTCGACTCGATGCCAAGTGTCCCGTGCGTGCGTGTGTGTGTGTATGTGTGTGTGTGTGTTGCACGTGGCTTACGGCCCTAAGTGGAATCTGTAGTTTTTCTTACTTAACCGTGCCACACACGCAGCCACATCATAAAGATTTGTGTCTGCGCTTTTATGCCATAAGTCAAGTGCCGGTCGCAGTTCAAGAGCTCACGTGCTCTTTACTTTAACTGGGGTTGGGGCTAAGCTGAAACCCTCTGCGCGAGTAGAGTACGCTGCCCAGCTGGTCAACTTTTGCCTGAGCTGCGCATCAATTAAGAGTGCGTATTAAACAATTACGGTGAGCAGCTCGAAAAGACTTTGCCATTTGCAGCGGCATTAATTCAATTTGTCACACTTTACGAGTGCACAACTTTTGGCCCACAATCTGCCACCCACCACCCGCAACCCGCATCACATCATCCGTCCAAGTCGGAAAGCTTCACAGCTTTACACTTTAGCCACAAAAGTAGAGCAGCTGTCCAAATGGTTGGGCGCCCTGCGGTATGCTTTGCCATTTTCAATTTGACTATGCCGGAAGTTACCTGCTGGCGCCAGCCTCACACTTAACACACACACACACACACACACAACAGCTGGGCCGGCACTGAAGTCATTTCCTGTGCACAGACCAGCAGCCCGGTGCCCAGTGCCCAGTGGTTTTAAGTGTCCCATGTGGCCAGCTGGCACTAGAACTAGATTAAATTGGCATCTTTTGTTGTGGAGTGTCGAAGTGACTTTGTTTTCACAAATGCGAGAGAGCGAGCAAATTAAAACTTGACTCATGTGTGCGTGTGTGTGTTGGTGAGTGTGTGCTGTGTGTTTGTTTTAGCAAAGGCCTTGGGGAGCAACAGCAACTAGCTGAATGTTGACGTTTGCCAACACACAAGTTGCCCTGGGAGTATTCTAGGTAATGTTTACGAACGGTTTAAAGCCTCTCTCGGCGATTCTCAAGCTGCAGAACTTGGAAAATCATTAAAATCATTACTATTTATTTTGTGTGAATATATAAATACTAAAATGTAAGTGTTGTGACTTGCTTTGAATACCCTGCAGTACTTGGTAACATTAAGTTGAAAGTATTGAATTTGTTAAATGACATTAGTTAGGGGTGACCTCTCTCGGTGATTCTCAAGATGCAGCGGCTATATAGTCATTAAACTGATAACTATTTCAATTGTGTGCTTATAGTAGTTACATACGTAATACGTTGTGTGTTGATTTTGATACGTTGTAGTAATTTTAAAGCGGGTTCTCGACAGCGTTTCTTTAACGGCATTGACTACGGGAGACCAACAAAATAAAATGAATCTAAAATTTAATTTTTGTATAAATATAGTAAATCAGTCTTAAATTAAATCTGGTGCACACTTTTCCTTGAACTACAGCGCTTCTCTGTGCTTCTCAAGACGACTTACCCTATTCATCAACAGTTTTAATTGATTGCTTGCGTTTCATGTCGCTGCTGCCGATGGCATTTTGGGCATTTTGGGCGCTTGTACAAATCGCCGATTAATTAAATATTTACAAGCTCAATTGGGCGGCAATGAATGCTAATTAATTTGTTACTTTAAGCTGAAAGGCGGCTGGTTCTTATCTTCACGCTTGACGTGAGTTCCCTGGCGCTTTGATTGAGCATCGCATTGATTATTGGTGATGGATGCAAAGTGCCAGGCAAAAACCAAGCAAATGGAAATGAAAACAACCCTTTGAGCGGACTGGACAGTAATGTCAGGCACTTCCGCTTGAATGCGATGCTTTGGGTCTTGGCATGTCTAATTGAAAAACTTTGCTGCTGCAATGTTGCCAGAGATCCAAAGTAAAACTGAGCAACTGACTAAAGTGCAAATTGCCAAACTCAAATATAAACTGGCAGACACACACGCACACACACACACACCCACAGATTCGCATAGTTATCAAATACATGAAACAATTCAATAAATGTAACTAGATATGTTTTGTCAAGTTACAAAAGATACTTTTACCAAATTTTGTTGTTGCTGCATTTGAAATGCGGTTAATTTTCTTGAAAGTTTTCGCCATGTGCCAAATAAAATGGCCGGCCAAGTTGCTGGCAAGTTTACAGCTGCGGTCTCTGCCGCCAGTAACTACTGTACTTTGGTTAATGCAATGTCTCCTTTAACTCTAGTAAACTTACTCTTAGCTGTCCTATCTGTAACTGATCTAACACAGCTTACGCATACACATGGCCCATATTAGCAGTTGGCTTGGGCCATTTATGAAGGGCGCACTTTCAATTTCTTTTGGCCAAAATCTCTGGCATTTTTAATTGCACACCACGTTTCGCATATGAATTGTGACCAGACGAAACAAACAAGTTAATTAAACGTTTCCGGCCAAAAGTTTTTGCATGTTATCAGTGTCCTGGCATCGCGCCTTGCCACAACCCACCGCCAAAAATCAAGTTGCCCGTTGCCATTTGCTGAATGCTGGTTTTAATTACACAGATTTGTATGCCGTTGCGGCCTTTCACTTTCGGTCAGCTTGTCTTGTATTACATGTCCTGCCCCTTAAGTTTTATATATGTAAATTTATTATTTATTAACATTAATTATGTGGTGGTCAGTGTGGGTGTGTGGTAATTGTAGACTCTGTGATCTCGGTTGGTATTGTCATCAAATTTCATCTACTTGGCCGCTTTGCTGATGTCAGCGCTCCAATTAACTGGCAATTTCTATTGCCCATAGAATACGTGATGAAATAGGATATAGCTGGCCTTGTCAGCGTAACCAAAGAGGGCAGTAGATATTGGTCAAAGGGCAAGGTATGCAGATTGTTCGTTATTGTTTCCAGAAAGTAACTTCTATTTACTTAACGCATGTAGCTCATGTATTAGCTTTTGTATGGAAAATATTTTTATTTTGCAGGATAACTTGATTTTAAAATATGACGATATATTATAAGACTTTGATGCCAATATCATAAAGTTTTCAGAGCTTTAAAATAATATGAATGACTCTACTTCAAATATTTCTTTTTATAGTTACCTTTCTTGTTGATAGCCTAGTTCATTGATGAATAACTAAAGCTTCAAATAATTGCTTTATTTTCACAGTTTCCAACAATTTGTCTTTAGCGTCGCGCTCAAAAGTAGGCAACACATTTTGTTTTGTAGTCTATTTAAAGGATCTTTAAACATATTGTTATGGCACTTTAATAGTCAAATAGCATTAAATAGTTTAACATGCAATTAACACTTAAAGCCCATTGGCACACACAAACACACATACGTGGTGTGTGTTTAGCTGCTGTTGGCACTTGTCGTAGTACGTGTTAATAAAACTAATTTTATTAGCTAACTAGTGTAAGTAGCGGTTTCCACACGTTGTTTGTCTACACCAGGCACTCACTTGTGTGCGTTTGTGTGTGTGTGTGTGTGTGTGTGTGTTGAGTGTGTGTTACCTAAAACAACAAAACACAGCACACGTTTGGCATTAATTTAATCCTTCCGCAAAATAAAGTGATACCGCCAGCCACTAACAAGGCAAACACATTAAATATTTATGCAGACATCAGCACACATACATATACATACACAGAATTAGCTGTCAGTCGCGGAGTGTATTTGCATATGTGTGGGTCTTTTAATTGCTGTCTTCAAAGGCTGAGGTAAGAATAATTGCAAGATTGGGGATAATGTGTCAGACTGAAAGCCGAGTGCGAGCTGCAAGCTGATTACATCAAAAGCCAAGAGATAGGAAATACACTCACAAACGCACACACACATTGACACACACACACTCATTCGCACTTTGAAGTGTCAACAGGCAATAGGACGAGGAAACACAGCCACGTATCCATCAAGACATCTTTCACTTTTGTCAGCGAAACAACAATGGCCTCTTAATTACGTGTGTGGCTGCCTCTTTGTCTGCGAGTGTGTGTGAGTGTGTGTGCGAGTGTGTGTGCGAGTGTGCTTTGTGAGTGTATGTCTGGAGCGCCAACAGTCTGGTGTTTGCCTGACACTTTTGCTTTGCTCGCGCCACTTGTTGGCCAAGTTTTTCATCAAGTTGCCGACGCCTTTGACTCGACTTTTGAGGCTATAATTGGAGCAGTTCTTTTGGAATATGGCTGAAGTACTTCCTGCAGGCCATGTGCAGACCAACAGGATGTTAATTTCAATTTAAATGAGTTGCTTCTTTTGCTGGACGTCCTTTCGACCAATTGCCACACACGACGTCCTTAGCTGCAAGCGTTTTGACTTGCTTCTTTGTTGACTTTTCCTCATCTGGACGGACATGCATATGCCAAACGAGATTGCCACCAGATGTCTCAAGGAGCCTCGACTGGCCTGGCCAGCTGGTAAACTGTAAACAGCCTCTGGCCACTTGCGGAAAGTCAGCTGACCTTTGGCCGCAAAGGCAGTCGCCTTGCAACTGCACTTCCGCCTCTGTTGCGGCTTTAATTAGATTCTCTGCACGAGCACCGAGAGGCCAGCGGACACGAATATACTTTGATAAGTTCAAATGAATTCATTTATTTATACATATGAGCATTGCATTTAATTAACAACAAATTAATGACTACATTTGTCTTAAATGCTCTATTTCGTATAGGAAAATATAGATTTCAAAATTATTTTTTTATTTATTCTGAAATGTAAAATACTTTTAAAAAGAAATTTTGGCCACAATATATAATTTTTCAGAAAATGTTTTTATGCTTAATGGTATATTGATTATGTTTTTTTTCTAGATAAAGTAAAAGTTTTTTGTTTTTTGTGAAAATTTTATGAACTTCCCCTAACCATGTTTTTTAAAAATAATTTTCTAGGTTTTTAAATTCTGCCATTTACAAAGTATTCGTTTTTTAAAATAAATATTAGAAAATTGTTGTTTTTAGGAATAAATGCGTTTTCTGAATAAAATCTTCATTTATGAATATTGAGTATTGGGAATACAGCTAAGTAAGCATCAGATTAATTCGAGCTTGGTGTTGCTCATTTGGCTAATTAAAATGGTATGAACAAACAAGCTCGAACACACATGGCAAAAAAAAAGAAGGAAAAAATGCAGAGTCAATTATGAATTATCGGTGGAGAATGAGACACCGTTATGTGGTGGTGCTCTGCTGCTTGCCATCCTGGCTGCCCCACAAGCTCATAATTCATATATCGAACAGCAGCGGCAATGGCAAATCTTGAACGAACGCCGGAAATCACGTACCAGCGCAAAAGTTGCCACGTTGCGTGTTGGATTTCAGCGTTATTGTCTTTTAAGCTAAGACAGAACGAGTATCAGCAGCAGCAGCAGCAGCAGTAGCAGTTCCCCTCTCCGTCGACCACAACAGCTAATTAACGTTAATTTATTAAATCAGTGTGTAAGTAAAGGCAAGCAATGCCAAAGAGGAGAGGGTGAGTGCCAGAGGCAAAGATAAAAGTTTCACACGACTTGCTTACGCTCTGGATGCCAAGACCAGGGCTGAGGCTGACGCTGAGGCTGTGGCTAAGGCTTAAGGCTGCCACTTGGGGGATTTTTCTTAGCTGGAAAAGCATGAAAACCACACGCAGCAATTATTAATTCAATTATTTTAGCGCAAACAGCACCTAAGACGCTGCTTCGCCAGGACCACCAGGACCAGAGCGAAACTCCAAGCAAAGACATAAATGGCTTGCTCTCATTTCAAGTGTATGGGGAGCAAAATAAAAAAAGAAAAAATTAAGCTGTCTTTGAATGTGCTGCTGAAATAGAGTAGCACAAACACAATTAAGACAGCGACGGCATCAAGAAAGAGCATAGCAAAGCAGCTGCAGCTGGTTAGGGTATGCGAATCTCGATGCATAGCGCAAATAAAGTGGCAAATTTAATTAGGAACATCCACACACAAAACGTAGTGTGTGAAAAGTGTACGATGTTGAGGGAAAGAGAGATAAAAGAGGGATTTACTTGCCACCTGCATGCGCGGGCCTGTCCACTGGGCGCTGCTGCCGGACATGCAAATTAATAACAGGCATCCGTTTCCGGTCAAAAATGAGCCTGCAAAATGCGATGTCATGATGGTAAATTACAGGCTGAGCACAAATGTAGCGACAATAATAATAAAATTAATAACAAGAATAATGAGCACAGTGACCAAAATTTTGTAAGGCAACACATCCGCAGCGACAAAACGTGTTCGTAACAACTTCCGTTGCGGCATTCAGCGCCCATTGGAGTCGGAAAATAGCTAAAAGAAGAACTTCGTGTAAAATTAGGTAAAATGCAAAAAGTTTGCAACTTAAAGTCACCTGCGCTGGTTCCCAAACTACCCCCGCTAAAGCTAAACAAAAATGTCTGGGTTGGGGGCTGTCCCTTTTGTTTCAATTCACGGCAATTGTGAGTCTCTAGCTCATCAGGCATCAGGTATCATTTGGCCGGGGACTATTTCATTTTACGGCCAAAGTGGCGCATTTGCATAAAGTTTTATTTTCTTTGACCCGCACTTGGGGATTTCCATTCGTAGCCGTCGCCATCGTCAATTTCCATTTCATGTTTCCTTTGTATTTGCTACTTTGTCTACAGCTCCGTCGCCGGTCGTCTATGAAGTGATTTCTTTTATTTCGCTTCTTTTTTTTTCTCTAGTTTTCCTTTACTTTTTGCAGCTGCAGCTATTGAAATTCAATATCATCTGGTTAGCTCAGCGGGGTCAGTTCTAAACTTAAAGCTGTGGCCATATCCATGTCTCGGCTTGAATAATATGCTGTGCATGCTAATACCGTTACAGCTGTTTGCATTTACACACCGTCGTACGTCACGCCCCCACCAAACACAAACACACACACATACACACACATATATCTGTGTACACACACAACGCCAATAAAAGGTAATTTCAAAATCAAACACTTGCGAAAAAGTGGGCGAAGGAAGCCTGTTCAAGTGAGTGCAAGGGGGTGTCGACTTGGGAGTTGGGGTGGTTGTAAAGCAGCTATCGTCCGCGATTTGCCGTCTCACTGTAAATCCTTTCAATTGCTGCAATTTACAGGATAAATAGGATCAAAATCGAATTTAAACGGCAAACAAATTTTTCGTGATTTTGATTTTGTTGACAGAACTTTTCACTTATGTTGCAAAATAAGCAGATTATGTGACGACGACGATGGCAATGATGCTGAGCAGGATAAGCCAACAAGGGTTGTGCCTTGTCTAGCGAACACCTACAGACTACAAACACACACGCACACACACACTCGCACAACCCATTTGCATACATCAAAGTTGTGCGCATTTCTCGCGTATTTTTTAAATGCTTGAAATTATTTTAATTAAATGTTCACATTTACAGTTCAGGGCACACACATGGAACTATCTATAAACTACCAATACCAATATCCAATACCCATGCCAATGCCAAATGTGAAATCACTCGATTTTATTTATTTTTACCCAAATAACTTTGTCTAGTGAAACTTCTGCAAAAAGGCAGTAAAGTTGGACTCCAACTTTCGACACGAGTTCTTGGAACCTCCGGCGGGCAAAGCCACTGGCAACATAAACAAGATTAATTTCACATGTGCACATGTTGGGTTGGGGCTTCCGACTTGGATTTTGGAGTTGGGCTGTGCCAGTTATTACTTTGATTATGTTTATTTAAGTCGTATGAAATTCTAATGCCGGTTTCGTGTGCACTTCTCGTTCATTTAATAAACTCGTAGACGAAGCGCGAAATTATTTTCACCAAATTTTCGCCTGGCAAAGATTGCTCCATTACTCCGCTCAAGTTTTGTGTGATTAACCAAGTGAAAAAACATGAGATTAGCCGAAAACTATTTAGAACTTGTGTTTAGAAATTATTGCATATGTATTGAGGTGCGAGGAAGTTTCAAGTTTAATCATAAAGATTGCGATATGAGTGCCAAATTCTTATGAAATATCTATAAATGTTTATTTTTTTTTGTATATTTTCATAATTATTCGTGGAGTGAAAAGAGTATATTGGGTTTGTGCAATGTTCATCCTTTCTAAAACTTCGAATATATGCTTGTGGTAATCTGCGGCAAATAAAAAATTTAGATTTTTTGGCAGATTTACAATATGTTGGCATGTATAGCTCTCCCTCTCAAACTCCCACAACTTTGTCAAATCTAAACTGGTTTCCACATTTGACGTTTTTGGAAATAAGAGGACATTAGAGAAGTGATCTTTTGTAAATTATTTCCATATTTTTATTAAAGAAGGAAAAAACTCTTTCCCATGACATGCTCATCCGCTGATTTAATTGCATATAATTATTTCGGTTATCTGAATTATTTTTGGCATTTGCATTTTCATCATTCAAAGCCCATTTCATCCGTCGCTGATCTCAGATGATTGCCTGCGGCGCTGCAGTCCAATTGGCCTGATCACAATCGGCCCGCACGCAACATCCAAATGGCCAAAACAATCTGCAAGTGCATCTGCCAATTTGGCGCAACTTGGCGGTGCTCCAATAGCCAACGCAACCCCCACCATCATCACCATCACCATCACCATCACCATCAGCACCACCAGCAGCGGAGGACTTAAGTGCTTTTAATTATGTCCACGTCCACTTTAAACCAAATATCGCAAGTTTCCGAAATGCGCAAATCATGTCTATGGTTCTGGCTCTGCGATGCACTGCACCCGCCTGTAGCCTGTGCAGCTCCACCTTCGTTGGGGCGGGCAATTAACGCGAAATGGGAGACTGGAAGCTCGGCGGCGTTGCTCTAAATAAACCGTAACAATTTATGAAATTTTAATTTCTTACACTTAATAACACGCCGCTGCGTATAGAGACATCAACGTGAGTTGCCGGCGCAGGTGAAGCAGCGGTGGGGCGGGGACAGGGCGCAGTGAGAGCTCCGTCTGCCTGTTTGCAACTTGTGTGGCATGGCAGCAGACGGCTGCGTTGAGCATAATTAGAAACTGGGGCTAAATTTGGCATCGTCGTTGCCGCCAGCATTTTGGTTGCCCGTCGCGATTTATCGCACTTATGATGTGTGAATTAGCGTCTGCGATGGAAGCCGCATGGATTTATTTTATTAATATGCACATACACCTACATATATTTGTTGAAATTCAATTTCAAACGCCCAACGCTGGTTCCGCTAGTGGCAAATCGAGGCGACTCTGCGGCAGGGAGTTGATCGAACTCGTCTCCGAGTTGGCGTGATCGGAGTGCTCATCCTTATCGAAGCTGATGGAGCCTATGTCACACAGCATCTGATTCATCAGCAGCTGCTGCTGCAACTGGAACTCCGCTTGCAGGCGCTGCTGTTTCTCCGTCTGGTGAGCGACCAGCTGCTGGAAGCGTTGTCTCTGCTTCTGCTCCATCTCCTTCAGCAGCTGGCGCTTCATCAGCTCCGCACTGCCGCTCTGTCTGCACGCTGCTGGCTGACTGCACCTGGTCTCTAGCTTCTTCAGTGCCACTGCACGCTTGATTGTGGCGCGCGGATCGTAGTTAAGGCGCCGCTGGGTGCTGCTGATCTGCTTGCTGCTCTCGGCTCTGCCCAGCTGCGCCTTCGCCTGAGAGCTTGGTGCTCGGTTGTCGGGCTTGCTGCGCTTCAGAGTAAGGCTGGACGCAACTCCGGTAAGCGGCTGCTGCTCCATCGTCGAGTGCTGCTGCTTCACCTGGATCTTGCTGTTGGACGTTGCGACAACGATGGGCGACTTCAATGTCGTATTTGGGGCAGCTTTTGGTGAAATCGGCACCATCTGTTGCGTTCCGTTCAAATTGTGGGCCATGGGATAGGAATAGTGGCGCCTCCATAGCTGCGGATGTAGCCGCTCGCGTCTGTCCGTGGCGCCTTTAACCGGCACATTAGCAGTCTCTTTTTTGATCGCTGCGCTGGGCAGCGAAGGACTCGTGGTGGCACGTTGCGCAAGCTCGCGCTTCGTCCTGTTTATCGTCTGATTCAGCAGCTGAGCGACGTTCATTAGTTTCTTTATAGAGCTGCCGTTTGTGGCGCTTTGATCCTGGAGCGACGCTGCATCTGCCTTCTGGGACTTGGGACTCTGTACTGTCGGATTTGCCTTCATCGATACGTACCTCAGCTCTGCCCTTTTAGGTATTTCATTCTGTGTTCTCGTCTCTAAAAGTTTCGCCAAGTTAACGGGTTTGATAAACTTGATGATGGCCGTGCATTTGTTGTCATAGCTTAGTGTCTCAGGACCTGCCTTTTCGAATGTCTCTGTGGGACTCTGCACTGATTCGTTCGCTGCCTGTTTCGGCGAGTTTTTCTCGGCCTCTTTAAGCACTTTATTCTGTGTTTTAATCTCCGTTAACTGGCATGCGAGCTTGACAGGTTTGGTGAACTTGATGATGGCGTTGGATTTGTTGTCATAGATCAGCGTATCCGAGAGTTGCAGCTGTTGCTTGTTGCAACCAAGAGTCAGCGGCTGCTGGATTGCAGCTGAGTTTAACTCTGTGTTGGTGCTGGCATCCACAAGCCGACAGCAGTCGCTGTCTCTTGGTTGCAACATATGCTTCTGGTCCGGACCCACCGGCCTGGGCAGACGCCCCATTTGCTCCTCTACGGCCATGGCGGCTCGTCGATGTTGCTGCATCTCCAGACGCCGCACAGGCGTCATCTGCAAACATGTGAGTCAGTTAAGGATACACGGCTGCATCCTGGTCACTTACCAGAGGTGACAAAATGGTTCTGCCATTAATGGTGAAGATGGATTTGAATTGACCTTCCTCCTTCTGCTGCGGATACAACTCAGTCCATTGCTGATCGACCTTCTCGGCCATTTTGAGTATGTACTCCATAACAATTTAATTTTATTGCCAATTAATAAGCCAGAAAATGTTTACTTCAGTTTTGAAAATTAGCCCAACACTTTTCAATGTATTTTTTGACGTTTGTTTTAATCAACGAGTGACAATTACAAAGTGATTTTGATTCAGGAAAAAAAATATGTGAGTGCTCTAATCGATAATGGTTGATGACCAAATACCCTGTATTAAATTATATAAATAACCCTGTATTAAATTATATAAATAAATAAATTAAATTATAGTATATAAATAAATATAGTTAATAAAAATAAATTAATTTCATCGATAGATAAGTTATCTAAGAACTAAGGCAACTGGCAACTGTCTGCCTTCTATACTTTAATTAGTAATCAAAAAATTTCAATAATTTCTGAGCTAATAGTATGACATTCAAATGCGTGTATATCCAATATAAAATGAAGTCGAAATTAGATATATTAAATTTATAAAATACAAGTTTTTTAAGCTGTTTTGATCTGCAAGCTGGTTGTAAAGAAAACGTGGCTATAAATCGATACATATTCATGGGACTTTGGAGTAATTGTTCGTTTTCTTTTAGTTTATCATATGCGACTGCTAGCGTTTTTCAACAACTTTTCATAAACTTATGTTATATATTATAGGCTGAGGAATTATTGATGGTATACTAGAAAATTGATATAGCTAGATCAGCTCGGTGCTGATTAAGAAAAATTGGTGTATAATGTATAGTAACATAAGCCATCTCTTTTTACAACATTGAACGGCGCAATATACCTCTCTACAATGGTTACTGGGTGCAATAAGAATACCAAATTCCAGCGCCAACTACAATCTGCACATTGGTATGCACTGCACATGGCAGGAGCCACTGTACAGGCTGACAAATGTGCCGGTCGTCGGCGCTGCTGAAGCGTGCCACAAGGTACCAGGCGGCATTGGCAGTCGTCCACCGATGCGTTGCAGCAACAACACAAATAAAGTCCACTCCATTACCGGCAAGCAAAGTGTGTACACATGTGTGTGTGAGTGTGTTGTCCTTTGAGACGTAGCCAACTTGTGTGCACTTCCGACCCAAAACGTATATGTCGGAAATTTGTCTTGCGGGTTTGAGTGTCGTGTAGGTGTGTGATTTGTTTTTTAAATTTCTGCAGCCTGAAAAGAAAAATAGAAAACGCAACGGTGTGCGGTGGGCGGAGACGGGTGCGAGTACGGGCGCGGGCGCGAGGACAACCGTCACTGGCCAATTTGTCGCATTGTCCTACCCTTGGTAGCTGGCGGGACTTTTCCGAGTTTTCTATTTGTGTTTTGGCAATGGAGTCACGTAGCATTTCACTTGCATATTTGCCCAATGACATGCGACAATTTTCCACTAAATTTGGCATGTCAAACATATTTGCCGTCAAGGAGAAGCATGGGGGCCAATGAAAAATAATTCAAATTAATACATTAACAACTCAAGATAAACGAAAGCGAGCTCGAGAGGGGTTGCCTGGGGCTGTGGGAGGTGAGCGCTGTGTCAGGTAATAAACGCTGCGAGGCCATTGTCGTTAAGTCGCCTGGCGGCGTTGCGTGCCAAAGTCTCCAAAGTCGCCAAAGTTTCTGCGGCTGGGCAATTTGCTTCAAGTGGCAATTCGGGAGCGTGCCAAGTGCCTTGATAACATTAACAGTAACGGTAACGGCAACGGTAACAGCAGTCCCCCCAGACAGTCAGTTAAGCGGGCAGGTGGGTGGGTTGGTTAGCCACAAAAGGTATTTATCTCATTGTGCAGATTAAGTGTTGTCTTCAAATTAGGTGAGTGCCGCTGCGTGAGATTGACGAAGGATAAACCAGGGGGTGGGTTGTGAGCGGAGAAGCCACGTGAACTCAATCAGAGTACGTGACAGGCAGCGTTGAGGTGCTTGAGCGTGTCCTTAGGTGTAGTTAAAGATTCCAGCGTAAGCAAAGGAAGCGTTTTAATGTACTCATATAAATATGTATACGAAAAGCTTATTTTTAAAAGATGTACTTAATATTCTGTCCAGCCATTCTTAGTCAATTTTTGACGCTTTCTTCCACAGTGATTGTATTCTTCAGTTTATACAAACTTTTTGTAATTCATGTTAGTTCAATAAAAATAAATACATTTACTTAATTTGAAGAGTTAAAAATTGTGTTATAAGCAGCTCCTCTTTTGTGCTAATTTCCCAATAATCAATTTAACAGCACTTAAAAACAGTGTTAAATAGGTATTAACTTGAAAACACCTAAATGTTTGTTAAAATAATAAATAAGAATCGGATGTAACCGACTGCGCATTAATCGTTCACATAATAATAATAACAGCTAAAAACATAAATTGAACAGTTCAGAATTTCTTAAATTACTTGTTAAGGCAAAGAATAAAATAAATAAGTACATTTGTATCTTTACTTTAATTTTTTATCCAATAAATGTAGATTTTAAACTATTTTCTGATTTTGAACTATGTTGAGACCAACTCTACAACTATGAATATATATTTTTAATTTAAATTATAAACTATAATTTTTCCACCATTTCACAATTCACAGTTTGGGTTGGATATAACCTGTAAAGCTTTGTATCACTTGCTCCTTTCTAGCTGCTCATTGTCAGACTAGACACTCGGTTACAGTTCATAAATTCAAAGAATTATGAGCCGTGACGCTGCCACTCCTAAGCGGAAGCGCGTCCATTGCAGCCGCAACGGTGGCACGTACACCAAATGGCCAGGGCCACCTACGCAACTCACTGAGCCGGGGCAGCCAACAGGTAATAACGGTTGCACGATTGGTTAGCCTGACAGCTTTTAGAATTTACAACGTTGAAAATGGCAATATTAAAGGCAGACAGCTGTCCCCTTATGCACAGCTTTCATGCAATATGTATCATTGGGCGCATTATTATAGCTGGTGGGCGTGGTGCTTCGGGGAGGGGGGACGACCACAACAAGTTGTCATAAATTCGCTCTTTGTATTTGCTTAAAGGTCGCCGCATTTCTTTTGTCTGTCATTTTACGACAATTCGAAGCATGTAAGTGGGTGCAGAGAGGGTATACGCAACTTGTGCAAATGTATGTGACACGACAGATAACCTTTTTTTTTAAATTATATAATTAATTTAATTTGTTTTTCATCAGCAACAACCATATGTAGATGGTGACTGTTAGGAATATATATACTCAGAACATAAATTTGGTAAACCAATTACTTTATGTTATCCTTATCAAATAATTAATATATTGAAGGAATTTCAGGAAAGTTGAGCACTTTAGAGCTGGTTACAGGTCAACTGCTAGTCGAGCATTCCCATTTCTGGCCGCTGCTTCTGCTGTCTGTCATAATTTTATGCGGCAGACAATATCGTCATTTTATGTTCGGGCAATCGATGAAAGTTTTACGATTCGTATTCAGCTCAATGTCACATTCGCATTGATTTTGCCAGCGGCTGCAACTTTATGCCGCCAAATGTTGAAGTTGAAGTTCAGCGGGGCAATCGCTTTAATTGAGTTGTCGCTGCTCATGCATATGCAAGACTCAATTAAAAGTGCGCACAGAAAAAAGAACGGTAGACAAACAAACACAAGACAAGACAAGGAAGTATATTCCATGGTAGACCTGGCGTTGCAAGAACTTGGCAACGTCTGCAAGTGACTCGGCGAGCGTCTGCGGCGTTTTGTTGACATTTTGCGGTATGGAAAAAATTAAATTAAAATGCAAATTAGACAGTCGTGGAACAGTCGTGCTTGCATCCCGGCCGCTTACCAACAGTGACAAATTGTTGTAAACAAAAATGTTGCCGCTGGTTGCGCATACGCCCGGTGGGACGACCTCTTCACTGTCAGTGTCACCTACGCGACGGCCGGTTAAGACTTACCTATCTTTTGTATCGTATGTTTTTGGGACTGGCGACTTTTGCATGCCTTCAAGGAACCAACGGTCCCAGGACGTTTGGCTCCTGAGTCTGCCTGTCGGGGCGCGACTTAGGCTTAAGATGAATGTTTTTATTTTTGCCAGCCAGTCGGAGTTGGCTGCCTTTTTTGTAGCGGTAAATTATGCAAAGTAGTTACGTAATGCGCTTGTTACAATAATTTAATCTTGTAATCTGTTGCTGTTGCTGCGGCAAGTGCCATAAATAATTCAGCTGGCTGCCAGACACTTTACGTTGCATCTTCGGGAGCTGCCCCAAAATGTGGAAGCAGCAGCATCTGCTTTCGTCTGTTTTACTAAGACACTGCTGGCGGTATTTTTGCATTTTTAATTTCAAGGTAAACAAACGACAAACAACTTCCAAGTCGAAACAGAATTCTAATGAGCTGTCTCAAGGTGACTAACCCATCCCCTGGCCTTGCCCCAACCCCGATTTATCCCTTACCTATCAGCCACTGTCGGGCAAATTGACATTTCAGCAAAGCGCGCACGTTAATTCAATTTCTGAGCTCAAAGAAAAATAAAACCAGTGAAAAGTTTTTAATGCCAGACCAAAGATAAACCAACCCTTTGACGTCACCCAACCACCACCTCCCCCCATCACAAGGGAGTTGGCGCAATGGCAAATGAAAATATTATTTGTGGTGCGTAATTAGCTCAAAGCTCTTTAAAGAGCTGCTTAAAGTGAACTCTCACCATAAACGACAGGCCATAAATCAGCTGCAAGAACGCAAATCCAGCCCCAAATCGCAGACAACATAAAATTTCAATAACGCTTTAACCCACCGCTTGTCGCTATTTTCATCTCCTTTGCTCTCTGTCTGTCCGCGTGCCTGGCAAGGTGCACCGCCTGCTGCACGGGCGAAACCAATAACAAACAACAAACGGAAGCAATACACGTTGACACGTCGAACGGATACAAATATGGCGCTGTTAGTTCCGCACCAAGACAAAACCCGTGGCGTAATGTAACGGAAACTCTATTGAATTGCGATAAAAATCGCGTTTGCCTCGTCTGCTACACACACACACACAGGAAGAGTGAGGAGTACAGGAAAAGGGAGAGCAAGAGCGAGAAAGAGATAGGAGCTAAGCCATTTTTAAAGCATACTTTGCGGCTTGTCAACAGGCGGCAAAATTTATTGAAATTGCGGGCCAAAGAGTTGCAATGCTTTTTTTTTACACTTAAAACAAGAGTATTACAACTTTGTTGTTGGATACATTCGCCCGAACTTTTGATGCCTATTGGCAAGTATATATAGGCTTGAGACTAACTAAAGTGACCAGTTTAAGAGTCTAGCCATTGCTATCAGTTGAATATTGCAGGATATATCTTTAATAAAACTTGTTACTCTATTGATTACTTAATATTTTAACTTCAACAATAGTTAGCTTAAGAATTTCAGTGTATATTAAAAATGTATTTTTATGTATAATAATGCTTAACAACTTTTAAAGGTGACACACTAGAATTCACGTTCAGATACCGAACAAACATTTAAATTGAATTAAACATTAATTTTTAAATCTACTTTTGTATTGTTTTCTTTTTTTTTTGTTTCTTTTATTTGCCAATATTATTTAGTATTTTAAAATAATTTTTTTATTTGATAAATATATTTAAATTGAAATTCAAGTTTGAATTCAAGTTTGCGAAATTTTTTAGAGCATATCAAATTCGGTTACTTTCAATGCCTTTTCTTGTTAGTTTATTGTATCCTTGTGCTGACAATGTTATCGTTACGGTTATTGATTGAAATTTTTGTTGGAGTTGCTTGTGGCAGTGTCTTTGCATGCCACAGGCGGCACCAGCTGCTGCCAGTTGTTACCACAGGTTGCGCTTTTTTTTGGCTTGAATTGCATTTATCTCACTTGACGTCAACGGCACTCAGCTACCTGGCTGTTACAAGGCCAAATTCTATATAAAATCTACCCTTCTTCTCCCGCACTCTCGCCCTGCTCTCTCTACCCCTTTTCCTCTTCCACACATTCTGTCACTTGCAGCAGGCATCTAAAAGGACACACAAATGCTACATCAATGTGCATTTCATTTAACTTGCCACGCCCGTGTGACTTTTAAGTGTTGCCTGAACACACACGCACACACACGCGCACACACACGCACACACACGCCCGCACAGCCCTTTAGGCCGGCATTAGAAATTTGAGTGCTGGACATGACAGCTTCTGCATGAGCAGCTTTTGCCCCTATGCCAAGAGGCAAAGTCAATGCCCAGCTTGGTTTGGCCGCATGTTGTAGGTGTGTGTTGTAAGGTATTATCTTGTGTGCCACTGAGTGGAAATGGCTGCTGTATGTGCGTCATCATGTTCTACGCAGCTTTAGAGGCCATTGTTGTTGTTGTTGTTGCTACTGATGCTGGGCCAAAGTTTGTGTTTGTGTCATTGTTAAATTTTGCGCTCGAACGATCTGCAACGAATGACATCCGTACGGCAAGTTACTTTTTGATTTACAGTATGCTACTTTTTGTTCATCAAACGCCTGGCTGGTCCTGCCTGCTGCTCCTGCTGCCACACCCCCTAGATCCCCGCATGTTTGCTCCAGCTGGTCGAAGGTGCAGCAAGTTAGCATTTGGTTTAAATTGCGCAAAATGCGTGTAATTGCTGGAACTGACGATTGAATGAGCCCGTGTCCGCCAACTTAGCTGGTGTCTGGGTGAGGAGGTCAACTGTTTAGCTGCAGCCGCTGCCCGACTTAGCCCCAAGATTTAAAGTTTCTGATTTGATTCGATTTCGTTTGCCACAGTAATTATGGGCGCATTGTTGTGCAAAAATTGAGTTTCAGTTCTCTAGCTTTCCAGTTTGTTTAGTCATAAACTTGTGCCAACTAGTTGGAGTTCTGTGGGTGGTCGAAAATGGAGTGGGACTTGGGCTTGGCCTGGACTTGGGCAGCTGTTGCCGTTTCCGCTGCAGGGCGACAAGTGAAAGTGTCTTAGAAATAAACTAAAGCTGGTTCCATTGAATTTAAATTGAATTAAAATATAAATAAATGTTTTAGAAAGTGCAGCAAATTAAAGTTTTGGCTGTAAATGAATTAATATTTGTATACCCTTGCAGGGTGTTGGCAGGAGATATTTATTGCATTCAAACAGAGATCTCCGACAACATAAAATATTTAAATTTTTGATCAGGACGATGAGCTGAGTAGTTAAAGTTACTTACGACTAATATTTTATATAAAATAGTTTTTGAGGTATTATTAAATCTTTCAAAAAAATAGTTTTTGTATAAAAATCTGCTTAATTATCCTCAAATCAAAAAGTGCTTACTATAGTATATTATTTTCTAAAAGAAAATGCAGTTAAATTTTTAATGTGCCCACTGGTGGGCGTGGCAAACCGACAGCACCTAAAATCGCATATCGATGAAGTCCACAATTTTAAAGCTAGAGTCACCAAACTTGGTATGTAGATAGCTGAGACCTCCCCCAAAAATTGCAACCTTGAAATTCCTGGCCACGCCCACTAGAATGCTCCCCTAACGCCCCCGCCCTTAAAAATCGGATATGCCTATATCTCTCAAAGTTTTTAAGCTAGAGTTACCAAATTTGAAAGCTGGATAACTGCTCACCTCCTTTGAAGATCGGTAAAAACATTTCGGCCACGATTTATTATTGCGATTTTTTTTAATCGATTGTGTTAGTCATAATTAGTATAAAAATCAACATTAAGCATTAAGTGAAGCTATCGGATCCATAGCTCCCATACGTCAAACTTCCATAACTTTGTCAAAACTGAACCGATTTTCATGTTTGATGGCATTTTGGTCATGTTTTGTCATCTAGATTAGTTCTGCATTTTTGAAAATAACATTTTTTTCATTTTTTTGTGAAAATAGCATGTACCCCCCCCCCCTATTCATTTTCGAAAAAAATTTTTTTTCAAAATTTATAATTGCGAGTTTTTGTTTTTAATCGATTGTGTTAGTCATAATTAGTATAAAAATCAACATTTAACTCGATTCTGAGGGGGTCAAATTTTTTGTCAAAAGTCATGCCAAAATTGGCAAAAATTTTGACAAGTAAAGCTCTCGGATCCATAGCTCCAATACTTCAAACTTCCATAACTTTGTCAAAACTGAACCGATTTTCATATTAGATGGCATTTTGGTCATAATTTTTCATTTAGATCGATTTTACGTTTAAAATATTTAAAATTTTCAAAATAAAATTTGTAGGAAAAATAGCTTGCCCTCCCCTGATATTCAAAAAAATGTTATTTTCAAAATTTATAATTGCGAGTTTATCTTTTTCATTGATTGTATTTGTCACAAATAATTAGAGATTAATTCTGCATTGCACAAATAATGCATGGCCGTATGTTTTAATACACTGTGAACGAGTATTGCGCTGTCGGTTACACCCGACTGCAACGTTCTTACTTGTTTATTTTTTTTTTTTTTTATCATTTTAGACTTAATTAGCAGCTAACCAATTTCTTTATTTTATGTATGTAAATATAAAATACACTATCCATATAACAATCTAAAACAATTTCCATATTTTATATCACCTCTGCAGATAATTATAGTTCTACATCATACAATACCTTGCTATCTACATTATTTGCCATTCGATTTGCTACGCTTCAGTTCTTTTATTGTAATTCATTAAGTATGCGCTAATATTTTGAGTTGTTTGCTCAATTATATGCCCCATCGATTTGCCACGTCGGATTGCAGTTACCCTCCTTCCCCGTCCCACCTTCCCGCCCCACAATCCAGCGCCCCTCAACAGGTGTTGACTATAGTCAAGTTAACTTTTCACTTCTGTTGCGCGCATTCTTTGCACCACCTCGTGGGTCTCGCACTCGGATTTGCGTTCAAGGTCAGTTTTGTTGTGGCTGCGCCCCGAACTCCGGTACTACAAGTATGGCTGTTGAAATTGTTCAGTCAATTAAGAAAATCAGTTTTGCTGCTTTGCTTTTATGTTTTCGGTTTTATTTGTTGATTTTTTTTATTTTTATTTTGCACCCACTTTTGTTATTGTTGTTGTTATTGCTGTGGCAATCGTGTGGCTTGCTCAATTGCGGATTTTCGATCACATTTGCGAAAGAGGTAAAAGCAAAGAATTTGTTGTGGCCACTTTGGGATAAGCTGTGATCGAGTATTTCGCATTTAAATAAGTGTCTTGTTTTCGTTTTAGGCTATTTTTGTCAGTTGAACCATTTGAATTTAATGATTTATAAGCACAATTCAGTGCGGCCGTGTGGTGCTGAACCCGCAAATGGCCCATAATAAGCAAATCCAACAGACTTTAACATTTCTTAATCTTCATTAAATCATTCATTTTCAAAATCAAGTTTTCAAAATGCTATTAAGATTTCTTTCATTAACTTACGCCATCTAGCGTCGGCTAGCGACGTAGCGACAAACAGACGTTGGGCACAGACTGGTGGCCCAGTAGATGGCGCTGTGTATAACCAGCGTTGCCACTAAATTAGTAGAGACAACAACCGCAACCGTTTCATAGTTTTAACAATGCCAATTGATGGCTTATTGGCGAAAGGAGATTTCTTACAATAATCATCATTATTTCTACAATCTATTTATGTAGACATAAATTTCTAAAAAAACTTTATATTGTTGCCATTTGCATATCGCAGGCTTGGCCAAATTTAAAATAAACTGTTTGCTATATTTACAGAATTAACATACCACAAATCTAAACACTATAAAGTTAACATATTAAAATACATATTTAAATTAGTAAGTCCTAAGCCTAAAC
Organism: Drosophila nigromelanica; assembly: GCA_004149465.1. Lineage (NCBI taxonomy): Eukaryota > Metazoa > Arthropoda > Insecta > Diptera > Drosophilidae > Drosophila > Drosophila nigromelanica. The sequence continues at coordinate 90,253 of SCDS01000218.1, read as the reverse complement.
CTTGCCCTCATTACAAGCTCAAACGTTGATCACCAACGCCGTTGACCTGTACTTTCTTTTCGGCTTGATAATGTGCTTTAGCTTCGGGGGTCGGTTCAGCTCGACGCCGGGCGGGCGTCTGTGTGGCCGACTGCCTTTGGGTGGGGACAGCGGCGGGTGTTCACCGCTGAAATTGTTGTTGTGCAGGGGACCAGGACCCGAAAAGTTTGGCGGAAATGTTTCAAAGTCCTCGATGTCTAGATCGGGGCGCGGCTCATGCGAATTCGATTTCAGGAATTTTTGTAGCTTGGGATTGTTGATCAGCTGCAGCTTGATGGCCTCATCGAGCAGGCTCTGCTGATCTTCCAGAAAGGCCTCGATCTGTTTCTTGGACGCAACGCTCTTATAGCGATCGTGGTTCTTCGGTCGCGTGGGCGCCTCATAGTCATCGTGTTCCGACTCAAAGACCCTATAGGAATGACCGGCGGCAGAAGTCGCCTTCGGCGGTGCCACCAAATGGAAAGGGTCTGGCTCGGACTCATAATGTGCCGGCGTCCACTTTGAGCGCTTGGATGGTGGCTCAGCCGCGTGTTCCTCGCCAGAACTGACATCGGCTGCATATACTTGTCGCCCGCTGCTTTTGTAGGGTGCGATAGCCGCATATTTGTGCTGCTTGGAGTACGTTGAGGTGGAACTGGCCTTTTTGGGCACTGTTATCGGATGCTGTACTCGGATCTGTGTGCCTATGGTATACTCGCGACTGTCCTGCGCGGTTTCGCCCGAATACTCGCCCGAGTAGCGCTCGCTGGAATAGTCGTCTTCCTCCTAAAACAAAACGCTATTAGTTGGGGGCTTGCAAGCGCATTCCTGTGTTGCGGACTGACCGATGTGTAAGGCCTGTAGTGTGTCTTCTTCGGATATTTCTTGGTTACATCGCGTCGCTTGCTCTCATTGGTCTGCAGATCGGCGCCAGATCGGTAGCCAGGCGGACCACTTGATGCAGAGACCAAGCGCACAGGACCTGGAGGACCCACCGGACTATAGTAGCTACGTCGGTAGAAGGATCTGGGCGGTCTCAGGCCAGACGTGAGCGAGCTCAGCAGCAGCGCAGCGCCCAGCAGCTGCAAGTGAATAAACAACCGATTAGGGAACCACTTTGCCATTTGGAGATGCCAACGCTTACGTTCCAGCAGAGTCGCATTTTGAGTGGGCTTAGGAGTTTACACTTGAAGCTCACGCGAAGCTATGCACTTTCTATTTTGATTTAGCTGGCGCGTTCTGGCAAATACGAAATGACTTTCAAGTCTGCTGCACGTCTTGAGCAGCCGCGTTGCCTCAATGAAACTGAAAGTTTTAGCAATCGACGCAACGGTTTTATGCCAACTTCCTTCCTACTCCAGCGGGCCAACGCGCTGGCGCAACATGTTTTGCAACCTGCCCGAAGACGACAACTGTGGCCAACGACGAAGAGCGCCAGCGATGGAAATCTGCGCTTGGTCGAAACGCTCACGTTTCACGCACAGACTCGGCCAAGCACTGGGAGGAAGCTGTGGCCCCAAACGACGTCAGCCGGCTGGGCCAGCAGCAGCATTTGCATATCCAGTGAGGAAGTGGAGCACGCGGCATAAATAAAACGTTGTTTACGGCTGTAATTGCAAGTGACGATTACCATTTGTTACAACGAGTGGGGAAGGGGGGATTGTTTTGGTATGCGAGCGTAAGCGCGTCTTATTAGCTGGCCAACTAAATAGGGGGAGGCTCCGCTCTAGCCGGCGGAAAGTAGATGGCTCTATCGGGCTCTTAGATCTGTGAGCAGTTTCGCTTTTTCTTTCGTTAACTGGTTTGAAGATGTACATAGTTGGCTTCGTAAGTGTTAGTCAATAAACGTTGGTAGTTTTGGTAGTTTGGTAGTTCATTTGGCTGGCTGGCCTGAAGTTCAGGTTCAGCTGTGGCAGGAAATGCCGCCAATACACGTCGTGGCCTTTTGGCGTGTATGCTTGGACTACTTTCTAGCATGGCAGGATGCAATGCGGAAGATGTTGTTGTTGCAATTTTTCTTTTTGTCTTGTCTGTTGTATTGGCCCGTCTTGTCTGTTTGGAGTCGGTCGGTGGAAGTGGATGTGGAATTGGCCAAAGCACAATTGCATAACATTTCATCACGCGCCATTTGCACAACTATTGGCCAATCTTTTCCATTACGTTTATCCTGTTCGCTGCTTTAGCTGTTTAATTTTGTTTTGTATTTATTTAAACACATGCCCCTAATTAAATAGTTGCTTAATGGCATTTTGATTGATGTATTTGCTGTTGCATGCATAATTGCCCAATTATTGCTGGCTTTATTCAGCACATTCGCCCATTTTCCAGCAAGGTCAAGCTCAAGTTCAAGACGCGTGGCAATTGCTGCAGCGACTGCAACAAAAGGCGCAGCAAACATTATTCGCCTGTCACAATTTCCGTTTTCCTTGTGAAAAACAACTGGCCAGGCCGGGCTGGGCACAGCTGAGCCTGAGCTGGTTTAAGTTCCGTTAACAATACAAGTGAAATGTACAATTGGTGAAAGGCTTTCCAGCAGCCAGAGCCGCCCGTGGCAATCCCTGACTGCCTTAAGCAATGCAACATTAAAGTGCATTTCTATTCAACTATAAATTACACTAAAATGTGCACTAAAACTAATTTGCAGTTTTTAGTTTTTATGATTTCTTAACAAGTTATTTATTATATGAACTTTTCCTGTAAGGTCAATCACTTGTACTCGAATATATGAAAATAATTTCGAGTGTTAATATTATAACTATATAATAATAATAATAAAATGAAAATAATGAATTACTGAATCTAGATAACAATGAAGATAATAAACTATGAACAAACAGTTCAATTCCATATAACAATTTAATGAATTTAGTAGTTTGTAGTTAGTATTTTGAAATATTTTTAAAATTTATTTAAATGTTAATCCGGTAAGATGCATATATATATAGAAATATGTAAGCTAAAATTCCATTTTCTGATTCAAGTTCGCATTTACATGGCAAATCACTAATAAGTCAATCCGTCTCAAAATTGGTTTAAACATTAATATTTGGACCCAAGTCAATATGTATAGAATAATGTTCGTGCGCATACCACATCGCAGCTAGTTACAGGGTATGCTTTGGGAGGGCACTATCGACTAGAGCATTTTAAATTGACTTTGCTTTTTTAGAATTTTTTGTGTGCTTATAAAAAATGACTTTTATTGATTACTGTTTGCGAATTTTAAAACAGAAACGTGAAAACCGGAATAGGTAGATCTACATTCATGTTTAATTTTTTTTACGAAAAATAAACTCTCGTAAAATAACAAACTGTCTCTTTAATAGCCCAAATCTAGTTAATTATATGTGAAATTTGAATTTGTAGGTTTTTACTTAATTTAGTTCAACCCAAGCAACGATTGTTTTAAATCAAATAAAGCGTTCTCAACATGTTACCATCGTCTGTGATTAGCATTTTTATTAATATTTTTGTTTTAGCTCACTTAAGTAACTAAATTAATACATTTGGACTGGCCTAGAGCAGCAAGCAACAACAAAACAACAGTAGTATATAGCAATTAAAAGAGATTTGTTGCTCACATATTAGGCAAGATCATTAGCACTAGCTATAACTTATGTTCATCGCTGCTGGCGTTGTTTAATTTGGTGCGTTGTGGGTGAAGTCAACGACAACTACGAAAAACAGACAAGTCATAAATTGGTCGCTGCCGGCGTCGCAGTCGCTGCGGCAGTTGGTGCATTCAATTAACATGACACGACGCCAACGTCAAATTGCATTCAATAAACACAAATTTCAAATATCGTATATTGTTTATATATCTATATATATATGTTGGTGTGCACATAGTGGCTGCTTCAGTCTGGCAGGCCGACGCTGACGCGCTGCCCGGCCGAACTGCGACGCGCCAGTGCCACAGCTGACGTCGACGGCGACGCTGCTCCCACATCCACGACCAAAGCGTCGCCGTTGAAGCAGAGGCTGCTGCGCAGGTGTTTGCGTGGGTCAGAGGGAGATGGTTGCTCCGCCAACGACGCCTCCGCAGCGGCAGCAGCAGCAGCAGCAACTGTTGCTGCTGTGTTTGCTGATGTTGTTCGTGTGTCATCAAAGCCTCGAGTTCTCGTTGTTCTCGTTGCTGTTGTTATTGGCTCGGGCAATTTTGGCAAGATTTTCCGTGAGCGTGAGCCGCTGTTGTTGTTGTTGATGTTGTTGTATTCGTTATAATTATTATGACTGTTTTTATTGTGGTTATTTAACGATTTTGTATCGCGACCAGTTTCCACATATGGACCTGCCCGTGATTGTTGTTGGTGTCGCTGTTGGCCACTTCCTGTGCGCATATTTGGCTGCGACTGCCTGAGCTGGCGACCCCCGGCTGGCTCCAACCCATCATCATAGTAGGCGTACTCGGCTGCCTCCTCATTGTAGGTGACATGCTTTTTAATGGGCGCCGGACTGCGCAGTCGCAACTGGCGCACACCATTGTCCATGTAGTCCAGCATGGACTCATCGAAGTCCTCAATCCACGGCGGCTGCTGCTTGAGTATTTTCTTGGGCAGCAGCCCGGGCGGGCGTCGCACTGGCTCGTATTGCTCCTGGCCCCAATTGTGGCCATCGTTGAGCGGTTTCCTGGTCACGATGCGCGCGGGCGTCGACAGTTGGTCGCGCTCCACGCTCAGGTGACGCACGTTATGCTTCACCTGCAGCTTGGGGCTGTTCTTGGAGTTGAGCTCCACATCGCGCTTGTTGTTCATGTCCATTTTGGGTCGGCGCACATTGTTCTGCGTGGCGTCCGCTTCATTGGTGTTGACGTAATCGTAGAACTGTATCTTGGAGCTGTAGGCTTGCGTCCGCCTCGCCGCGCTTGGATCTACCTCAGGCACAGCCTCAACTGGTGGCAGTCGCACCACGTCCGTCAGCTTGGGCGTCACCTCGCGGCGCGTTCTATTCAGCAAGCGAGACTTGTTGTTGCTGTCGCTGGGCTGCAGATTGTCGTAGAACTGTATGGATGACTTGGCGAACTCCTTGTGGAACATTTGGCGCGTGTCCACGCTATCCGTGGGTGCTTCATCCTGCACCGAGCTCAGTCGCTGTGCCGCTGCCAGACGTGGACGTTCCGCGCCCGCCTCCAGCTGCAGGCTATTGCGCCGCTTGACGCGCGTCTCCACGGCGCTGTCCACGCCCGTATCGTCGGGCCAGAAGAAGTGCGACTCCTGACGATTGCTGCCATTGGCGCACTGGCGCTCCACCATCTTGGGCGGCAGGCCCGTGTAGAATTTTCCATTGAGCATTTTCAGACGTGTCCGTTCAACTGCTAAATCCGACTTCAACTGATCCAAAGAACGAAAACAACTTGGCAGCTGTCTCCGCTGCCGCTGCCGCTGCCGCTGTCATCGTCGTCGTCGTCATCTTCGTGTAGGTGTTCAAGTAAGCTGCGACGCGGCGCTGGCGTCGCCATCAGCTTAACTAATTTGCAATTCTTGCGAAAAACAACATACAAAAACAAGCAACAACAAAACACAACAAAATAAAACATTTGAAGTATTGAATTTATTAGCGACTGCGACGCCAACGGCGACGCCAACTGCAACGACGAGTTTCCGTTTAAGGTCAACTTGCCGCATTTTTCAGACGAACGAAAAGTTGTTTTTCGTGCGCAACCGTTGACCAAATAAATGTTTGGACTTTAAGATTTCAGATTCAGCGTCTCACAATGTGCCGCCAGCTTGTCTTGGCAATTAAGTCAAAACCGACAAAAAAGAAGTCAGCAAAAAGTGGCTCAATTCTGCGCAACGGCTGAGAACAGATGCCAATTACTGACTGCTCAGAATGGGAGTAATGTTCGCATTTGGCATTGCCCGTGTCTGACAACAAGTGTTTGTATGTCAGCAGTGGTTGCATATGGCCAACAGGTCGTATACGTTTCAGAAATGCGTATATTGACAAGTAGCTAAGATAGATAAATGGATAACTGCTGTAGATGGACACTGGGGTTCAGACACTTTCAGTTTTAAGACGAAAATATAAACTGCTTAAAATTGTCGAAAACAGTCTTATTGTTATTTTGGAAACCAGAATTTTGTAAGTTGGGCGTGGGCGAAATTTTTCGACTTAACCTTTACAGGTAATCGAAAAATATTTTTAACAAGTAAGAACTCTGCAGTCGGGCTTTACCGACTACGTTCTACGCGTTCAAGTTCCAATTATTATTGATATTTTGAAAATTTTCGGTATTTTGTAGTTTGTACAATGATTTCTCTTTGAAACTTTGAAAAAAAATGTTTTTCGTACATCGCTTTTTCCAAAAAAGTCTAACAATTTTTTTTTTCAAAAATGCATCGATTTTAAATGTGGAATCGATGTTAATGACAAATGCAATCAAACATGAATATATGCTCAGTTTTGACAAAGTTATGGGTGTTTTTCCAAAAGTGAGAACCAAGGTCCGAGAGCTTTACATGCCCAAATTTTTCTAAATTTTCGAATGAATTTGACAAAAAATTTGACCCCCTCAGAATCAGTTTAAATGTAATAGTATAAAATACTATTTGTGGCCAGCAAAATCGATTAAAAATGCAAACTCAGAAATTTAAATTTTGAAAAACAAAATTTTTTCGAAAATGGTTTAAGCGATTTTATATGTAAAACTTTTACTGTAGAGCTTTTACTTGTTAAAATAGTTAAGATTACCATAATATAAAATAACACAAAGCTAATAATAATTTGTTAGAATTTATTGCATTTAATATATTTTCAATCATTTTTCACATTGTTGCTGTAGTATTTTTGAATGTGACTATCATTGACGGACACTACTAAACTACTTAAACTATTACATAGGTAATTTGTGGGATTCTGGTTTTTCTTTTGTTTTATTTGTAAGACATAATATTGTATTCCTGTTAGCATAATTATAAACAATTGATTTAAACACATACTATGATACAAATACATTCATGCATATGGAAATCGTGGCTGATTTTGAAAACGTTTTCAATAAATAAATAATATCTCAGTTTTATGGCTGCTTTGTTTTGGGTATTGTTTGTTGTTGTTTTGTTTTACTTGTAAATTGTTTAATGGATATGTAAAATGACTTAGACTACATAGTTAATGGTGTTTAAATTTCGGGTTTTGTTTTATTCTTGCACATCAACTTTATCAATAATTGTATTTGCTTAGTTGTGGATTTCGAAAACACATCATTTAAAGAACGATTTGTGATTCAATGGAAAGCATAACATGCGAAAACTATTTGAAAACATCTCGCGGCTGGCATATTGAATGGTTTTATTATTATTATTTTGGTTTTTTTGCTTAGAATTAGACATATACTTAAGTATTCTTAGAATTCAATATTTTCTTTTTGCTTGTTTTGTTTTTGTTTTTTAAAAACTTTATTTACAGTTTGTATTTATAGCTGCTTGCGAGCTGAGGCTAATTGCAAACTTGAAGACGGATCCTGAGGCTGCACACTTTCTTAGCCACTCTCTTAGCCTGGCCAATAACGCAGGCTGCCTTTCTCCCATCGTCAAGTGCCAGTTATGAGACGCCATTAAGAGCCGATATTCGATATCCGATAATAATATTCAGGGGCTTGGCTAATGAGGCAACACCACCAAAGCCTTTGGCAATGCACCGCTTCAATTTTCCGCCTCATTTTCTTAGCACTTAATTTGCAAATCATGACGAACTTCGTTTACTGTTGTTGCTGCTGCTGTTGCTGTTGTTGCGGGGGCTGCATCGGCGACATAACAATAATGTTGGCTGTGGTGGCCTGGCCATAGTCCAGTGGCAGCGCCTGCTTCTGCATGGCAATCGCATCCGACTCCGGGGCACGGGTGATTACACAATACTGATTGCCATTGTAGGTGACGATGGGCATGTTCATGTTGCCGGCATCGCCAACGCCAACACCAACATTGACGCCGACGCCGACGGTGTTGCCGGCGTGCAGGCCGCTCAGTTGTGCCTGCATATAAGTGGCTGCTGTCGGTGAGTTGGCAATGATGTGCGAGACGGGCACTGACACCTGGTCGGAAGAGGGATGAAGGGATACAGATACAAAGATACATAGATACAAATCGAGTGAAAGTGACAAAATTTTTTATGCTGATGGCGTGTGCTGTTTGCGTGTTGTTGTTTTTAGGTGTTGTTGTTTTAGTTGTTGTTGTTCTTGTTAATAGTTAGTTACTTCGTGTCCCTGATGAGTGCCGCTGTTGTTGTTGGTGTTGTTGTTGTTGCTATTGCTGTTGTTGTTATTGTTATTGTACATAGGCGCGCTGGTCTGTGCTTGTTGCTGCTGCGGCTGCTGCTGGTGCTGCAGGTGCTGCTGCTGCTGCTGTTGTTGGTGGTGCTTTCTGGCCGCTTTCTTGCCGCCAGCAACATGTTGCTGCTGATGGCTGGCACTGAGGATCATCTGATTTTGTATGATTATCTTCTGGCTGCGCGCTTGCGCCTCCATTTGCGAGCTGTTGTTGCTTATTTGGTTTTGGTTTGCATCAATTTGATAGCCACGGTTATTGTTGTTGTTGCTGTTGCTGTTGTTGCTGCTGCTGCTGCTGCTCTTAGCGATGGCGGCTGCTGATTTTGTGGACTCTACGACTAACCGTTCCTGTTGTCAATACTGCAAGGATCAAAGAAGGCCAGTTTAGAGCCGCCTCGGTACTCGAGCACGTGCTACCCTAGGCCCCGCTGGCCGGTAGGCTCAACCGACATTTGCTCACCTCCAGATGACTCTTGGCGTGAATGGACCACTCGTCCCGGCTCGAGAACATGCGGCCACACAGCTCGCACGTCCAGGACAACTGCTGCTGGTGGTGCGGTATAATGATGCCCGGTATCGCTGTCGGCGCCCCCTGCGCCGACTGCACGATGATATTCTGGGCGGCCACCTGTACGGCCTGCTGCTGCAGCTGCAGCTCCAGGCTCTGCTTATTGTCCTCCGGCGGCGGATCCGGTTGCTCCTTCTTCTTCACCATATTATTCAGCCGCTTGCCCAGCGGCGCAATATTTGTGGGCGTCACGTGCTTGAACTTGTTCATGTGGATGACGAGCTTGTCCCGGCGTGCGAACGCCTTGTTGCACACCTGAAATGGAAATGGATTGCAGCAGATTAGTAGCTGTCACCAGGCATTGGGCCATTTAGCCGGAGATTCGTGGGCTGCTTATACTTCACAAATATAGGGCTTCTCGCCGGTGTGGATGCGCATGTGGATGGTCAGCTTGTCCTTGCGCGCCAGCCCCTTGCCGCAGACGGTGCACTCGAACGCCTTGTTGGTGGCTGCGAACATCGATTGGGGTGGTCATTGAGTGTGCGATTGTGGGAATGTCGCGTGCAGTTACTCACTCTTTGAGGGATTTGTTTTGCGCACGCCGGAGGAGGCCTGTTGCACCTGTTGCAGCGCTTTGAGCCGACTGGCCGGATGCATGGATCCGCCCTCGACATATGGCTCGGTGAATGGTATCAGATTTGGCTTTGGTATGTTGTAGGTGAGCTGCTCCGCCGCCGACCAAGTGCCCAGGCTCTGAAGCACGCGCACGCCACCCTCAAAGCCCATGCCGTCGTCGGGCACCGTGAAGGTGCTGTCGCCACCGGCGCCCGCAGCGCCGCCCGCCGAGCTGGAGGAACTAATCTGTGGCACTTTAATGGTGGCCGCGTAATGTTGCTGCTGTTGTTGTTGCTGCTGCTGCTGCTGTTGTTGTTGCTGTTGCTGCTGCTGCTGCTGTTGTTGTTGCTGTTGCTGCTGCTGCTGCTGTTGCATGTTGCCGTTTTGGCTGCTGTTGTTGTTGGTCGTCGGCGAGCTCTGCTGCTGCTGCTGCACGGAGCTCTGCTGCTGCTGCTTGAATTGGATGGCCGCCTGGGCCATTTGCTGCTGCACGGCCATGTGCGCCTCCAGATATGCGTTCTTCTGGGCCACCGTCATCTTGTCCATGTTAACGGTGCCGTCCTGTGTAAAAACAAATGGCAATGAAACATTGAGTTCGTTTCGTTTCATTTCATTTCGTTTGCCACCCCTAAAAGGCGCGCAAGTGCTGCGAAATTTCGCCAACCGTCACCCTCAAAGAAAATCCGCTCGAAACTCTGAAAAACTGCCTGCCCTTGCGCAAAATTTTGCGACTTGAGCTTTGGCTCGGGCTGATATTCTGCTGCTGCTGCTGCTGCTGCTGGTGCTGCTGCTGCTGCTATCCCCGTTCCTGCTCCTGTGCGAGTGAAGCCGTGCGAGTGTGTGTGCCGGCCGTGCTCCCTTTGGCGGCGTTTTTTGGTTTGAGTCTTTTCCGTGTCTGCCTGAATTTATTTTAAGCGCGCCACGAAAATTTCACCAAAATCTTGCATGGCCAACACTTTTTGGCAGCTCGCACACTTGGCCTGTAAGAATATTGGCCGCTTTTCACATTCAGCGGCCGCTAACTGTGCTTGCCCCACACCGCGCACACTATTGACATTTTCTTTGGCTCAGTTTTTCGCTTTTCCCTGCCAGCTATAATTCTTTTTTGCAATGTTGCTCTTACCACAATTGAAAATCAATAAAAAACGGCCGCCGCGCGAAGCGTTGGATTTTGTACACGAATTTCTGTGTCGATTTCACTTGTTTTTTGTTTTTATTTTTGTTGTTTTGCAGCCAGCGATTTGGGATATATTACAAAATAATGTGCTAGTGCAATGCGAGTTTTATTTTTAGTTAATGCTGCCGTCGCCGTTTACTTCCTCGAGCCAGTGCCCAGCGCCTTTTGTTTGTGTATGTATTGCGAAACTGATTTGGAGTCGACTTCGGCGCTCACGCGCTCAACCGCAGTCGCCGCTGCCGCTGCCGCTGCCGCTGCCGTCGCAGTCACAGTCGCCGTCGCCTCCGCGGCGACAACGAGCACAATTTGAGTAATTATTTGTTATTCTTGAACGAGAAACAGGAACAGAACGTACGACGATGACGACAACAAAAACGACAACGACGAAGGTAGCTATAGTGTCCGAGTCCGAGTCCGAGAGCGAATCCGAGTCGGAGGCAAAGGCAGACAGATACTAAAGCGCCTGAACTTGAGCGCGGAAGGCGGAAGCGTAGCGTATTATAAAAAATTATTGCATACCACTCAGCGCGGCAGCTGAGAGCTTTTTGCTGCTCTCTTTCACTCTCACTCGTACTCTCTTTCACTCCCCCGCTTGGTGGTGGCTGCTGGGTCGGGGAACGACTTGGCATTGAAACAGCGCCGCCAGCGCAACTTTGACAATGGCAGTCGCGGAGGCCGCTTGTCAGCAGCAGCGCTGTCGCAGTTCAGTGCACTCACCTGAAAGTCTATGGTGGTTCGGACGGTGTGCATGGAGGCGGCATAGTTGCGGAGCATATGCTCGTTACGCATGCAGGTCTGGCGCCATTCGTACAAGTGCTCCAAGCGGCCCAGGCACAGCTCGCATATGTGCTTGGGCAGGTAGTCGTCCTTGGTTATCTGCCAGGAAGTGAGACCGAGTAAAAGCCAAAAGGATTTGTATTTCAGTCAGGAACATTGTCAAGTTTCTAACTTTAGTTAGCTTTTTCCCATTCTCAAAATGCAAAATAAAAAATATGCGAAAATATAAAGTACACTTAATTCTCTTTTTACACGAAAAATATACAATATCACTGTTATTACAAGGATTATTTTTTAGTAATCATGTAGGCAAACTGGTACTCTATTATAAATCTTTATATCCCAATTTTGATTTTTAGAAAGAAATCAGTTATTTAATTTATGCATATAATCGATTTGTGGGAACAATTTTTTTTTATTTTAAAATGTCTAATATGTGAGAATAAAAGAAATTCACAGATTAAAATAAAATGCAAAAAATAATTTGGAATACTTAAAATCATGCTAAGCCAAAGAACAAACAAACAAAAAAACTCGAGCAACTAGATAAACTTTTTAACGTGTGTTATTTCAGATATAAATTCATATCCTGACAATTTTTTGGTTAATTTATAAATCTTACTTTTGTTTATCGAAACATAGACGATCGATGATAAAATCAATAATGATTTGCCTAATTAAAAAATATTCGGTAGGAGCTTAACTCCAAGTATACAAATGTCAAAAATAATAAAATGTAGATACAATATAGTAAAAACATAAGCTAATATAAATACGAAATTCATGGAACACGGATTAAAATTAAAAAATAAGGTCAACTAAATTAAAATTTGATTAATAATATTAAATAGTATATTTAGAATATATATTAAGTAAATAAGTAACACAACACACACATGCACACCAACTTACATTCGCCTGCAGCAGAGTGCGCAACTTGTAGAGCAATTGGCGCTGCTCCGCCTGCGGCTCAAAGATGTGCAGCTTTCTGGGACCATGGTGAATGGTGCACAGGCGGCACAGTTCCTCAAAGTTGCTGAAATTGAGATACACACGGTTGACATCGTTACGGTACTGCTGCTGATCTGCCGCCTCTTCCGCCTCCTCGTAGATGTGGCTGCCATGTGTTGCGCCCGCAGTGTCAAGAATGTGTTGCTGCTGTGGTTGCTGCTGTGGCTGCTGCTGTATTGCTGCTGTGTGTTGTATGTCCGACTGTCGATTGCTGATGTTCAACATAACGAATTGCGCGCGCTTTTAGCTCTGGTTGTAAGTCAATTAGTTGCTGGCTGCTATTGCTGCTGCTGCTATACACATACTGCTGCACCTACATATTGGCTGCAATGGGTTGTTGTTGCAGTTCCGTACACACACACACACACATACACAGTAATAATTTCTATACCTATTGCTGTATTCAGTTGACCAACCACCCACCTGATTGATGTAGGAAAAATCGATGCAAATTCAATTTAATTGATTCACAAGAGCAACAAACACAATTACCGTTAACAAAGTGGCTGCCAATTAGCGTGCAATTCTTCCCTTAACAACCACTGTGCGCCCAAATGGCCATATTTTAATCCATTATAATTGACACACTTTCGCATGCACACACACAAAAAGACACACACACATATGGCATGCAGCGCATATGATCTGAATTGTTATTTTTTGTTTATATATTCTATTTTTTATTGAACACTTTCAATATGGATATGACGAACAAAAACTGCGAGCAACGCTGTGGCAAAATCCTGGCGCGAACTGTGAAACGCATTCTGTGTGTTGCCGCTGCTGTTGCTGCTATTGTTCTTCCTGTTGCACTGCCACTTTGCCACTGCCACAGGCCGCTGAGTGTGAGTGCAACGCTGATGAGTGAAAAGTGCAGCCCGGCCACGGCGAGTGCGCATTGCAGGACGTGTGGGTGGCGCCCAGCAACTGGGCGAATGTGGGCCATTGAATATGCTTGGGTGTTGTTTGTGTTGGCTTGGGTCGGGTTGTTTGTCCTTTTTCTCTACACCACAAATTTTTTCTCCTCGTTTTTTTTTTAGAGTTGCAATAAAAACAAAATGTTTGTCAAAGCATAAACAGCGCGAGCAACAGGTGTTAATTATTCCGCGGCGGGCGCTTCTTCCGCGGGCGGCTCTGCTTTGCTGCAGGAGGCTCAACTGCTGCGGCAGTAGGCTCAACTGCTGGTGCTGGGGCCGCATCTGCGGCGGCTGGGGCCACATCTGCAGGTGCTGGTGCTGCGTCTGCAGCTTCTGGATCATCACCTGAACCTGCCTCTTTATTGTCGTCATCTTGTTCTTCTATCACCCGCGGCTCTGAAGGAACTTTACAATCGGACAATGAACTGCTACCCTTTTCTAGATCTAGGTCAAACTCATCCCCGAACATATCATCGAACTCTTTTGGCTCAGCCTCCTCCTCCTCCTCGGGCACGACCTCCTCATAGACAACTATCTCCTTCCAAATAATCTCCTCGTCGACGCACACGGGCTCATCGCTCTGTGGCTCCACACGCTTGTTCAGATCTATCTCCGATATGCATGGCTCGGTGTGATCGAAGCCGCCACAGGTCACGCAGGAGGATGTGGTTAGCAGCAATGAGGAGTGCGGCGAGGTGCTGGTCAACACGGATGTGGTGCTGGTTGACTTCTCCTTCGGCTTGGCGGCCTTGGCCGGTGATTTGTAAGTAACGGTTGTCTGCTGCGACTTCTCCTGCATGCTCAGATCGGGTTTTACCTGGCACTGATTGGTGATCTGTGGCACGCTGCGATTGCTGCGCATCAAATAGTCAGACATACGCCGCTTCCAATCCTCCTGGCTGCAGTCCACGTTCTGCAAAATATGGTAAATTTCCGAAATCAGGGGCTTTATCATGGGCCGATTACAGAACCGATTCGAATCGAAGAGTTCAATGGGCTCGTGGATATCTGGACAATAGAAGCAATCGATAAGTATTTAAAAATATAAACTATTATACACAATTAGTTGACTTGCAGGTCCCACTCACAGTTGGGGAATATAAAGGTTATTTCCCGGGCCACGCTATCTTGATGCTTGGTTACGTGAATGTTCCGCTCCAGCTCCGAGGCGGCGCCACTGTGGAACATCTATTAATAGATACCAGCTGCCACTTGGGCTCAACAGACTTACAAGTAGCATATCATTGTGTTGAGCAGATCCTGCACCCCATTGTCTTTGGTCAATATGAAGGCCTCCGAGATGCCCTTCGATAGCAATATAACCTCCAGCATGAAACCCTTCTCATCTGCAAAGTCGGCATAGAATTCGGCTGCCAGCTCGGGCGAAAAGTTCAGCCTGCGACTGGTCTGTATTTGAAAGCCGCAGGAGAGCAGCTTCAGCAGCACCGGGCGCCGCTTATGCATATAATCCGGCTTGATGATGAGTAGCGAATCCTGAAACATTCTTAATAAAAAATATACAGTACAGTGTGGTTCACAGTTTCTAGAAATTTAAAAGACGTATGCCGTTTTAAATGTTTTACGATTTATTTATCAAATTTTATTCTCGTTTTCATGTTTTACACTTTTTGGCGTCTTATGCTATACACACACTTTGATATTTAGTAAAACGATTTTGAATTTTCTCAGCCTGTTCCGGTCTTTCGTTTCATATGATATACATATATGCTCTTGGGGTCTCAGCAGAAACAGTATTATAGAGTGGTTTCATATTTAAGTGGTTTATAATAAAGTACATAACCGGAATGGGCGTGTTTGCGATACAATTACAGTTTATGTTTACATTAAGCATCGCATTCGCTTACAAAAATCAATCAGTTTTAGTTTCATTCTCATTTCAACTATCACCCACAGTTCCTTTCTCGAATTAAGCGCAATACAGTGATCAAAAATTATATAGAAAAACCAAATAGATGTGCAGAATAAGTAGTTTTCGATCATTTACAGTCAATGGATTACAGAATGTAAACAGATAATTAAAGATATATTATATATATATATATATATATAAATCGTGGCGCCCCTTTGCGACACATCACAAGGCGGTTGCGTTAATTGCGCCCACCGCAACATCTTAAGCTGTAATTAAATAATTAAAATAGATTAAACAACACAACATGACATTAATTAGAGCTTTTACAGACCTGAAATTCTGGCAAAGGCCAGCGCGGACTTCTCGCTGTCGAAGCATTTGCCAATCTCGGCACAGACGTGCGTCTGATCGACATAAGGACGCTCGGCCAGGTGCATAATGCTGATGCCATAAATGGAGATCATTTCCGAGCACTGAAATAATCAGAATTACATATTAGTAAAATATACATTAGTAAAAGCGAGGGCATCTCTTCTTACAATATTATAGTACTTGGCTGGCAAGTTCTCGCAGGCCTCTGAAATCATGTCCTGTACGCCGACTTTGACGTTCTCCTTCTGGCCACGGAAGAAGGGCAACAAGGCCTTTGAAACGCCATGGCAGACGCCGCACTCAATGACCTCATCTGTCACGGCCTGGCTAAAGCACAGCTGCAGCTTCTGACACACCTCCTTGGGCGGCACTTTGCTTAGCAGACTAATAATGGCCGAGGCATAACCGTCTACAAAGGTGTCGCATTCCTTGCGAATGGTGGACGGCAGGCGTCCGCATACAGCGCGTATGGCTTTTTTGATCTCATCCTGCTCGGTCTTGTTCTGAAGTTCAGCCTCCAGCTTGGTCATGACGAACTCGCACAGCACACAGGTGGGTGGCTCGTCGGCCTTGGTTGACTCCAAGCGTGCCAGCTTATCGTCCTGATGCTTGGGCAGCACAATCACATCGTACTTCAGGGCTTCATCAATGTCAACTGATAATTGAGAGGAAGCCATTAATTTTATATATTTCAATTTTCAGGGTATTCTTTATACTTACGATCATCCTGTTCGCCGCCCAGGCACATGCCTATTTCCGTGCATATCAATTTGGGTGCCATCTCCTTCAGCAGTAGATCAGCAATCTGATCGCCGTGCTTGTCAATGAAGGAGTGGCACTTATGGGCCACCGGTTTTATCAGTGTGTCGCAGGCGTTTTCCAGGGCATTCTTGATTTCAGACTTTGTCGCATGCTTGCCAATCTTCTTCTCGACCGTTTTGACTACCTCCTCGCAGAGCAGGCAGTTGGGGCCCAGGCTTAAGTCCTTGCCAAAGGTTATCTCAATGGGCAGTTCATCGCTGGAATCAATCTCATTCTCGGCAATCTCCTCGCTGCTGGAGGACGTGTCTCTTTCAGTGCTATCCAACAGGCTGATGCCCAATTCATCTAGATAGTCCTTGGTCTTGGGGCAGAGTTTCAGCTGCACGCAAATCTCCTCTGGCTTGAAGTCCGTAATAAGCATATCGATTAGCTCATTGGAGTAGGTTTCCACAAAATCAACGCACTCGGAACGCAGCTTGCTTGGCAGATGCGAGCAGAGACCGTCCAAAACCTTTTTGATGTTCTCCTTGGATTTGTTGTCGCGTATCTTGATTTGAGCCTGCTCAACGGCAAACAGACAGAGCGGGCAAGTGGGCTTATCCTGTTGATCGCTGGACACAGATGTTGGGTGGAACACCTCGATGTCCTCGCGATGCTCAATGTTGCGCGGACACATTTGCATCATGGGGCAAACGCTGCGTGGATTTAGGCCTTGGACGAGCAGCGAAATGACCGCATCACCGTACATTTCCACAAAATTGCGGCATTGAGAGGCCACGCCTCCTGGCAGTTTAGTGCAAATGTTCTCGACCGCATGTTTAATCTCATCATCGGTGGCGGGCGTGGCCAGTGTCTCCTGGATGAAGTGCAGCAGGTATTCACAAATGGTGCACAGTTCACCACCCTGCACCAGTTGGCCCGGATTGGCAGCGCCCATCAAATGATCAATGGGCAGCTGCATGTCCATAATTTGTTTCTGGCTGAATTTGGGCTCGTTGGCGCCCAGCTTCTTGATGGTCACATGCACCTCGGCGGGTGCAATAACAGATACCAATGGCATAATGGGTGCATTGAAGCCAAGGTCCAGACCCTTGGGACAAACGCCAATAAGGAAGCAGGTACCATTGGCATCCAGATTGTTCACCAGGTTGCTATAGATGACATGGTAATACTGGTCCACAATGCTGATGCACTCGTCCTTAAAGCCGCGCGACTGCTTGCAGAAGCCCTCCAGCACCTGCTTGAACTCTGTTTCTGTGGTGTTGGCCACCAGCACGTCACGCAAGTGTTTCACTAGCTGCTCGCACAGCGCACAGGGAATATCATCGCTGACACCCTCCAGCGTGGTCAATGCCTCGGGCTCCTTAACATCATCCTCGTGCTGATGGTAACGGGCGGCACACACGCCGGACAGATGGCACAGGCCATTCGACTTCAAATTTTGCTGGACATGGTCGTACATATCGTTGAAATAGGTCAGCACCAGGTTGGCGCAGGCATCCGAAAAGCTGGACATGGAGCCGCACCAGTGCAACAGCTGCTCAACCATATTATCGCGATTGGTCGACTCGAACTTGCGCTGAATCTGGCCGGAGAGCAGGTTACAATTGCCGCAGGATAGCTTCAGTTGTGGCGAGCCAGTCTCTTTCTTGGCCACCTGTCCGGCTCCGCTGGTGATGTCCACTTCCTCGTCCTTGATCGTATCATCCAATGTCGTCTGATAGCCATTCATCATCATCTTATCGATTTCGGCGTTGTTGCACAAACCGGCCACGGTGCAAACTTGCTGCAAATGCATTGAGAGGATTCGGATAACTTTATTATAGGTATTTCTTGTTCCCTTCAGTTACTCACATCAGGATTCATTTGCGAGGATAGCGCCTCGACCAGATCGGGTACAAAGTTGTCGGCCAGTTTAATGCACTCCTTTTGCACCGGCTTAATGGGTATAAGCTTGCAGGAGCCCTCAAAGACTTCCTTCAGCTCCTCCTCGGTTTCATTGCTGCGCAGCTGATCGCGCGCCTGCGTGACCATATCCTTGCATATCTGACAGATCGAATCAGTGTCCACGGGCACCGATCGCTTCTCCCACACGGTCTGAATGCAGTGGCGCGTCGCTCTGCAGGACTTTGCATTGCTATTGAGCAAAAATCGAAAAGAATAAATATGGAGTCAACTAAATTTATTATTTGATAAGTTTGCAATAAAACTGCAGCGTCGGCAGTTACGCAAAACAAATGCCTCAAATGACCCGCATTCATAATCGTCTTTTACTGAGACCCAAGAGCCAAGTCAGCAAAGATCAGAGTCCAATGCATCATGCAGTAGTTGAATGCACCCGCAGCTTATAGAGACACACATAAATACAGAAAAATGTATTTGCGTGCATATATCTTTTAGCAGACAACGGGATTTATGTTTACCCCCTATCACTTAAAACATGAATCTGATATTTTTGTGAATTAATACATTACGAATTTCATTCGACAAAAATTACAGTACATTTATATGCTGTATGAGAAGGGTGGGCACAGTTAAGTGCTAATTTTTGTTAAACAAACAAATATTGTATATAGAAATATATACTGCAGATAAGCACGGACATGGCAAATACATATTGACTATATGTGTATGTGCATAATTGCGACTTCTCATTGCAAAAAATTTGCGACGTTAAATGTCTGCAATTTTGGCTTGAATCGCAAAACAAAGAAGAGTTAAGGGGACTTTCTGATCGTAAATAAATTAATAAACAAACAAAGAAATGAATACCGAAAAGAAAAATACCAAGTTATTTAGTTTTTTATAGTCAAAACAATAGGAGCTATTTATATAACTAGTTACTAATAAATAAATCATTTGTTTGCACTAAATCAACCTAGTTCATTGGAGTTACTCAGAGATTGAAGGTTTTTGTTGATAACAAACAGCCAGCCGATTACAGTGGCGTATAAAGTTTCCCCTATGACGAATGCGTAGCTCAAACACTTGAGACAAAGCGTTTGAAATTTCAGATGTAGGAGAGAGTAGCCCTAAGACGAGCTCAAGCTTGTTGACTCATTGCAATTTCTGCTGATTCTACAGTTTTTGTATAAAGACTTATATACACACATATATAAATTCTCATGCATATGTAATGGGTTAGCAATGCTGGAAGTTTTCGTTTTGTTAATTTAATTTAAAACGGAAACAACAAAACTCAACTCAACACATACAAAGCAAAAGAGACAGAATGAGAGGCCGGGAGAGTGCAAAGCTCACACAAATAACAAGTGTGCAAACAGGCACAAATAGAGCAAAAGAACGCAAAAAAAAAATTAGAACAACTGTTAACGCCATAACAAAGGTTATCGATGGACACGACAGAATGGCGGCTCTGCCTGGGACGCTTGTCTGATTACCAGCGATTGCCTTATCAAGCGGTTTCTTGTGAGCGACAACAATGGAAACTGATGAAGAATGCAACGGGTTAATAACTGCGTAGCGGCCATTGTTTTCTTTTATTTTTACTCTTTTTAATATATATGCACATATGTATGATTGTGGGGGCGTGCAATGGCGGGCGACGTCGAATTTTTCGTCGATGACAATGCATTTTTCCAATTTGTTCTAGACTTACCTGATATTGTGGCACCAGTAGGTGGGGCCCCAGGTGCATTTGCTGGCACCAACCAGCGGCTGCTCAGCGATTGGTGTTGACGAAACACAAACGGCTGAAACAGGGCAAAACACAAAGCCATATAACAAATAAATATAATTGTATTGTATATATGTATATGTATATACATAGGTATCATATGCAATCTATTTGTCAATTCGCGCAAAACAGATACGCAATAGTCGATTATCGACGTCACAACTTACCGCAGACAAAAACAGCCACAATGGCCAAAAGGCCCGCGTTACGCATTTTGTTGTTGTTGGTGTGTATTCTACTTCACTTGAATATATTTATACAAATTATAGTTTCAATTGCTCTTTTGACACTCCAGCTGCAACAGCAACTGCACTGAATGAATATTTGATGATTAATGAGGAAAATGAGATTGCGTTTGCTTTGCTTTTGATATTTTTCAGTGTGACCAGCTGCTCTATCGATATACCAAAAAGCCGATAGTAGCGCTGCGTGAAGTTGTAAAATTTCGGATTATTTAAATGTATTTTTATGCATGACAAAACAAACAAATTTTGATTAAATTATCCTAAATTACGTTTTTTAAACACAACCAGTTTCACTTATTTACATTCTAGTTACACCCATATGCCAAAACTAAAACCCCAATCATTATTTTTCTTAAACAGTATTTTTCAGTTACAAAATGCTCTTTTCAAAGTTGTAATAATTGTATTAAGCTTAAGGATACTATACTCTTTACTTGAGGTACAAGTATTTTTCTTTAAAGCATAACAAAATTTAAAACTGAATATACTGCAAACATGGCTGCCATGTTGTCAGAAAAGTTCGTCGGCGTTGCCACATCAATAAAAAAGGTGACACTTAAAGTTAAAGACATGTATATGTAGTCACGAGTTCAAGCACCACAAGATGCATAGTAAAAAAATATATATTTTTTTAATATTGATAAATTTTATTATAATTGTTATTTATTTTTAAAAATGTTCATACGTGACAATATTTCCAGATTCCCATTAAAATCTCAATATAAATGCAAGTCAAATTTTGCGATGCAAACTAGCTGGTAATATTTTATATAAGTTTATAAGTTTGCATTTAATATTTCAGTCATTCTATTAATTATGTTTTTATTGTTTTAACATCGCTGACTAAACTATGGCAATAACCATCGCACAATGTTCTTGAACTTTTGCCTAAGTGTTTAGCTCTCGTAAATGTTTAATCAAACACTTCGTTACAGCCCAGCAGCGTTCGAGCATACATACATATGTACATACATACATATTCAATTGTAATTATGGCCAACAGAATTCTAATAATTGATTGATGTTTATATAAGCGTCACTCAGTGCGCAAATTGATCTTAGGTAGATCTGACTTTCAAACCTCCTTTGTTGTAACTATTTTTTGTGTTTGGAGTATCTTGGGAAAATGCATTTTAATTAACTGAATTGTTAACACAATGAAAATAAACAAATCTTTGTTATGATGCCTATCAAAAGGCAATTTTTCCATTAATTTTCTAATAAAATTTTCATTGGTGTGTGGGAGCTTTAGGCCAAGTCAAGAATGTTTGGGACAATTCCCATTAGCAGCTGTCGTCGTTATTGAGCCTTAGCTGAAAGTCGAGGTCAGCTAGTGGCTGCTGGTGATTGACTTTGCAACCGAAATGCCAAATGCAGCAGCAACAGCAACAGCAGCAGCAGCCGCCGCCGCAGCTACCGATCTAACCAATTTGGCCATAATCTGTGTCAAGTCGCCGAAGGAAACTTGAAACTCGTCTTGGCGTGGCCAAGGTGGCCAGCTGCTAGCCGTGGTATTTGGTTCTTTACCAGATTTAATTGCAGTGCTACCAAATTAAAATTGCACTTGGCCATTGAAAATGATTTGTGTAAAAAACAATTGGGCAGGCTGAAAGAATTTAACTTTTTTGGCGCCCCCACGTTCAAGTTCAAATGTAATTCAAGTTTATTTACCACAAATGATTTTCACTGGACACATATTAAAAATGCATAGAAAATTGGGGGCCATCTTTGTTCACACGGTTTGGGGACTCGGTTTCGGTTTCAGTTTTAGTTTTGGTTTTGTTTTTAGATGGTTCGGTTGCGTGACATACTTAGTTGGCGACGGACAGAGAGAGATTGTACACTTGTAACCCTAATTACGTGCGTAATTACGTGTGGCTGCAACCAAGCAAAGAGACAGAGAAACTTAGAGTGCGTCATATACACTTCCATCTAATTGGAAATTGTTTTATTGCCCCTCGTTTGGGCCAGGTTGTAAAACTTGTGCAACTTCCTTGACATGGAATGGCATAACTGCTGCTGAGACTGCAACTTGGGGCGCCTAAGCTGAGTGCTAAATGACTGTCTATTACCGATCATTCTTTAGCTTTGGTTTTGGCTGCTGCCCTGAGACCAATATGAGCGCCATGCGGAAATGAACTTGACCTTATCGGTGCCAGCCCCACAGCAACTGCTGCTGCTGCTGGCTTAGCGGTTGTTGCGAATGGCGTAAAACAAAACTTGAGATAATAAATTCAGCAGCAACAATAACAACTGAGCCTCGGATTTGTCGATATTTGTGAGTCAAAATCGCTGCTGCTAATGATAATAAACCAACGGAACCACCGCACCAATAACAAAGGCCAGGGAACGAATTGTTAACAGTCTCTCGACAACAAAACGCGGACGAAGGCTTCGTCTTCTTCCGCAAACGAGCTGGTACACAAGAAGATCAAGTTCAAGATTGCGTTTTATAGAAGCTAAAAACTAGAAGAGTTGGATAAAACAACGACCGCTATCAATTTTATTGCGCGCGGACTATCACAAGTTTGCTTTGACCCAGTGAAACGCTTCTGACCAGATACGGTATTCATATACATATAATATATAAATTTAATATCAAATCACTCGTTTAGTAATTGTGTTTTCAAATGTATTTATAAATTCGGGACGGCGCGAACGCTCTTCCCGGCTACCAAAAATTACACGCACGAGTTATTCACATTAGGAATAATCGCAGAGGTCAACTCAGCCGAATGTGCAATGGCCAAGCCTCCGAATGTGCAATGGCCAAGCCTCGCTCCGGAGGAACCGCCTTCGTGATCACGGTTAACCTCTACGCCAGGTAAGTATGCTTTTCTCCGCTCTGGAACAGACACATCAATTTGACTGCGTTAGAACTGTTTGAGAATTATAGTGCGCGCGCATGTAAAATTTTCTATAACAGGCAGAACTGGCAAAGCATGCCAGGCCAACAGCTGTGTATGCGTCTCTGTGTGCGTCTCAGTAAAGCAGCAGGCAGCAGGAAAACCATTTCACACCATCGATAACGGGAATGTTGGAAAAGCAGACAGCAGCAACATAGCGAATTTGTTGAAAAAACAAGACGATTCACGAATGTTAAGATATTATTAATATGCATTTGTTTAATATATACTGTGTATTTTTCTGTACAAATAAAAGGCGGTAAATGGACTCAGTTGATTGAAGAGTGTTCAGTTGTTTTTCTTTAATTTTATTATCACCTGAGCTCTGAACTTTTGATAAGCAATTATTCAATAAACATTTGTCTAGCTACTTGTATTTATCAGTTAAACAATACTTTTAGTTATTTTTCTAATAAACTTAACATAGTTTTGTAAATTTTCTGTACATATTCTATTAAGTATATATTCCGATTTAAGATTTAAGATGTACATGAAATTATACTTATTTATATTTATTTAATTATGCATACATACATACATATGTATAAGTGGCATTGCTAAAATATAGCGGGAACGCTAATAAAATACCCTTATAATACCAACAAGGCTAAAACAACCAACATAAGTTCGAATGTTACCCACATTTCAACCCCTAGAAATTACTTTACGGGCACATTGCACATCCAGTTGGCTATGCTTTCACTTGTGTAGAACATTTCTCTTTACAATTCTCAAACAGTTCTCACACAGTCGGATAGGTGTGTTTGTTCCAGAGCGGAGAAAAGCATACTTACCTGGCGTAGAGGTTAACCGTGATCACGAAGGCGGTTCCTCCGTTGCACATTCGGCTGAGTTGACCTCTGCGATTATTCCTAATGTGAATAACTCGTGCGTGTAATTTTTGGTAGCCGGGAATGGCGTTCGCGCCGTCCCGAATTTAAAAATAAATTTTACACATATTACCTTAAAGACGCGATTGATGGGTGCTGAAGCAAATTCTAAATACGTTGTTTGACGTTTGCAAGCGAAAATAAGTCTCTAGAAACTCCGCATCAACTAGGGAAGCCCCGCAAGTGGCTTCGTTAACTTTCGAAAATAGTACGGTTAATGAGGCAATTCAATTGTCCACAACTGGTATGGTCAGTAAATGTTTATAAAGACGAAAACGAAAAAAAATTAATAATACGTAAAGGATTAGTCTCTTAAGTGGAAGTGTTGAACGCACAGTGACTTGCTTATTTCACACAGTTGTTGTTTCTCAGAACTGCGTTTTATTAGAGAAGCTGTTAAATTGTCTAATTAAAGAACGATTCACTGGCCAATGGTTACTTCCTAGACAGATGTAAACAAAGACTTTATGTCCACGACGTGATGGAATAATTACGCGCTTGGGAAGTGCGCATAAAACAGTTTATAGACAGACCATCAAAACTTGTATCTATTAGCAGCTCTGATTTGGGATGATTTCCTCGATAGTTTGCAAGGGCATTTAAATTTAGATTTCGTAACATATAGATAAAAGATACTTTTTCTAGATTAATTTAAATAAAATGGTTTGCAATGTTATATACTTTTCAATCCTCTTGCCTCATCAATTTTGAGTAAAATGTAATTTACATAACAATATAATTATACGAAAAACTTGTTTGAATTCGTTAAAAAAAATCGTCGTCTATATCCATTCCAGTTTTTGATTTTAAAGTCACAGGTTCTGTTGAACCCAAAAATGCATAATTAATGAGAAGTTATGTATATTAAGAATATTTCGTTTATTCGTTTTGATGATCAGCTAAAATATACAAGAAAGGGTTTTGAAAGGTTTTTGTTGCTCTTGCTAGTTTTGTTGTTGAACAGGTTCTATTGAATGCCAACTACAATAAATAAACTAGTCGACTAGAAAATATCCCGTGATTACTTTTTTACTATTACTTTAAGTAATAAAAATTTGAGATTAAAAATTTTCCCCAAGGAAAATATTTTTTGGTAAAAATTCCGGTTTTTTATTGTAATAACAAATCGATTAACATAAATAGCATCAAGGAATTTGAACTGAAACACATAGTGAACTAAACGACCTGTCTGTTGGTTCCTTAACTTTTGCAGGGTATAAGAACGAAACCACAAATGATTGCCATTTAATTCTTAAGCTTAGAACATGGGTTAGACATCAACATAACTCGATTGGTTGGCCAGACAAATATCTGTTGATTTCTATAAAATACTATGCGGAACCAGTTATATAATGATATTAGAGCAGCCCCGACCATGAAAAATTTTCCAGTTATATAGAACAGCCAAAAAATTGTGAATTGGATAAAATGGCCTCGACCTTGATCAAAAAAACATAAGAAATTTGAAAAGCTAAATTTATTTTAACATGAGCGTGATAATTTTAAAATGTATTCTAATTGCATCTGAGGAATTTGTTGACAATTTGTTAATATCAAGCAGTTCGAAAAAGGCTTTAAATGCGGCGAAAAAATTTCAAAACGAGTTATGAAATTCTGACCACTCAAATGAGACGCTCCAATTTTAGCGACTCTTGTGGCAGCGGACATGACACGGTAAAGTTGTTTTAATTGCACTCATATAATGAAATGTGTACGTACACTTTACAACCTGACGGGTATGGCTAAGTTTTATTAGAATCAAGCGATTTCATCCTAAACAGTTGCTAATTGCGCTCAAAGGCCACTGCGGCCCCTGCAATACATGAATGCCATAAAACGGGAGCCGGAGTCGGAGCCGGAGCCGGTGCCGGTTGTCGGAGTAGGCCCGACAGAACTGTCAAGTAATTGTCTACACAATTAACTGCATATGAGTGTTTTTTAGATACAAATACAAGGGCAACAATCAAAGCCCCAAAAAGACAACTAAACATCACAAATGCACAAAATCTGTGTCTTTAAGCCATATAGTGTACTGCCACAAATAGCAGCAGTAGCAGCAACAAAAACAACAACATTCGCAAAGCGCCGAATCATGTTGAACATAAAATGCACATAACAATATAACAATATAACTACTACTACCACTGCACGCATGAGTGTGGCCCGTGTAGTAGTAGATTTTCTACTGCCTTTTCACAGTGTTAACGCAACTCGGCTTCATCTCCGGCTAACACACACACGCATACACACACACACACAGCTCAAGCGCAAGCCGAGCTCAGCGACGAAACCGAAAACCCGAAACGCCAGCCGAAAATTTAGCACTTCTTTTTAAATTTTTATGCAAACTCGAACTTTTTGTTAGTTGTGTGTCGGAGTTCGCAGCGTTTGTGTCGAGCAGTGAGAGTTCGAATTCGATCATAAAGTGCAACAGCAGCCGGGTCCGGGTCAAAATTGATTAGGCCCCACTTCGATTTGTGTGTGTTTCAAGGATATGCCTACGGCTATTGACCAAGTATAGAACTGTTCACAAGATGTCCTCGAAAGTATTTAGTTCACTGATGGCCGAGAGCATATTGCTCTCGAAAGCCGCTCAGATTATATCGGGCTATTCGCCAATAACAATTTTTCTGCTGGCCACTATCAGCATCTTCCTAGTGGTCTATAATAAGAGACGTGCGCGTTGGGTTAAATACATCGAAAAGATACCAGGACCTGCCGCACTACCCTTTCTGGGAAATGCCATCGAAATGAATGTTGATCATGATGGTAAGTTGGTGAACTGATGATTGTGCACGTTCTATAAGTATTTTTGTTATCTTGACCCTGAATCAACTGACTCGACTGCTCCTAATAGATTGATCTGATTGAAAAAGCCAACACAAATTGAAGTAAATAAAGCATAGATACACTTGCTTTTAGGTGCTAATTTACAGAAAATACAACGATAAAAAAGCCGTTCAATGTGGCTGAGGATTTATACCAAGTAGATGTGCCCTCTATTGTATGCCTGCCTTGTTTGGCATTAATTTTTCTCAGATGTTATTGAACTTTATTTTACTTTCAATTCCACTTTCATTGCTCGAAACTACATAAGAATTGATCTATATAAAGACTACACAATACGTGACCAAACAAACGTCAAGTTCATAGAGAATATAATTCAAGATGTGCTAATTGACATATTGATGATATACAAATTCGACTTTGAGTAGAACATAAAGAAACAATTGTTCGCTTTATTTCAAAAAAAAATTTTTAATATGTGTGCGCTCTTAAATTGATTTGAATTTTAGCAAACTTAAGTTTGTGAGACATATAATTAAATTAACAATATTATCAAAATTAACACACAATAAAAAATAAAAAGGCAGCTGCCAAATGCGACTTAAAATTATAAATATACAATTTTAATATAACTTTGTGATGCATAGTAATCAATTCAGAAAATGTCTTTTTATAGTTTCCTTTATTTAACAATTTTTTTTAAATATATTATAATAAAAAGTTTTGTTTACACTTAAAAATTATGCATCTTTCCTTTTCATATACTAATTTGATTTTGTGTATGCTCAAATTATTATATCTTTACCTGAAACACTAACTATTATATATTAGATTCAACTTTGAATTTTTCAATTTACATATTTTAAATTAAGTAGTAACGAGACCTTCAGCTCAGTTGCAAAATAAAACACAAATACCCTTAAATAGTGTGAATCACATAATTATTTTAATTTTTTTTGTTCCAGTGCCAAATTTGAACTTGATTTGTGGCAATCAGCTAAAAACTTTCACCGTCATCACAAAAAATAAAATACATAAAAATAATCATAAAAGATATTTTTTACGAAATTTTGCGGAAATGTGACATTTCTTGATTGAAATGAAAACATCTTGATCAAGAAATGAAGCACTTATAAAAAAAAACAGTAGCTGCTAAGAAATTGTTAAATAACAAACCAAACAAAACACTCGAAAAGTTGTAAAAAACGGTCGTAAACTTCTTCAGCTCACGAAACTACGAAAAGGTCCAAGTCTGAGCCGGACGTGTGCTTGAATTGATCTTGGTCTTGATCTTGATCTTGACATTCAAAAACAGCTAAAAACAGTCTATGCAGCTTTTGCACCTGATAAATGGAGAGTCGTTTAGAAAAGCCCCAACTCCCCGCACGTTTAGTAAATTTTGGAATGATTAATTCACAAGCTAATATAAATGAGTTCCGCAGCAAGAAAAATTAAAACACGGACCAATTAACATACACACACAAGCACTTCTATTAATGCGGAAACACAGCAAGAAATACAGATCGATAAATATGTAGATACATGCGTGTATTTAAATTCAACTTCTTCAGTCGGCCAAGTTCAAATCGAGATGCTAATCGTGTAAGAAATATTTATATTTGATATGATGTGCTGTACAGTCTTGGAGTATTTTGAAACTAATGAACAATTTCCATTTGATATTAATTGTTATTATGCTTTGTGATCATTTTGAGGTTTGATATCCGTCTTGTTCTTTGTTCTTTGGGTACAACGTCTAGAGATTGCTGTGATGTGTGTTGAAGTGGTTTTTCTGGCTAGATGAGTTTTGGGTTTGAGGTAGCGCAGCTTTTGGCCTCACTTCAATGTTCTCAAGCAGTTTGAGTTGTCGGAAGTCAGCTGCCTTTTGGGCAAACTGTCAGTTTTGGCAGCAGGTTTTACTTTTGTTTTTCATGTACTATTTGCGTTCAAATTGTGGCTTTCATTTGCACTAATAAATTTAAACGCTAATGCAATTAATTAGCGATTGATTGCAACAGATAGACCCAAAAAGAAGTTAAAAGAGTTTGGCTAAATACTTGAAAAAATAATCTAAGGTAGTGACATAACATTGTTCAAAGTTATTAAAAGTTATTCCAGCTCAAGAATCCGGCTATTCGAAAATATATTCCTGTGTAGCCATTAAAAAATATCTTCAGACAGATATGAAAGCTTTAAACATTGTTAGTGTATCTTTTTTGCAAGTTAGCAAATTTATACAAATAAAAACTTGTTAAGAATAAAAAAAAGAATTATGTGCTTATGGCTTTTGCTTTTTGTCAGCCGCAGATGTATCTGCTAGTTCAGTTCAAGGCAATCAAGGAACCTGTTGCAGCAATTCATGGATTCTTTATGTCTAAGCAAGCTCCGATTGGGGCTGCGCCTGCAATAACAACAGCCACGACAAGTTGAGCTGAAGTGAATTATTATTTAATATAGAAATGACTTAAGAGCAAATTAAGCAATCCAACATTAGCATCCACAGATGATGTTGCAACAAATCGGCTGCCCAAGGTCACTCGGTGGCCCAACTGCCAGAGATTTTAATTCATAATTATCTATAAGCCGCTTCGAGACTAGCAACATTTGAAGTGCACAGATACCAAGGCCGGCGCCGGTTTTGAATTCGAGTTCTAATGCTAAGAACATTTGGCAGTCAGTGCCAACTTGTCTGGGTCTCGGCTATCGGAGTCTGAGTTTGAGTCTCTGCGGCTGCTGCTGCTGTGGGTTCTTGCGGCTTGGCATTGAAAGCCAGCTAGATTGACATCGGCTTTAACAACAACATTAACTTTAACTGTTGCGGCTGTTCGTTAATGATTTTTATAATACCCTTTAGGGAGGGTATACTGTGTAACGCATGGCGACATTGCTGACATCATAAAGTATATATCTATATATGTAGTTTTTCTCAATCGAATTAGTTTGCTGTTGCTCTGCATAAAAGATTATGATTTTTACAAGAATGTAAAATCTATTTCGCATTGCTGGAAGAGTATTAGATTATCGGCATCTCGAATAGGGCATTTTCTTCTTAGTTAACGTGCCACAATTTGGCCTAATGGCAAATTGTTGCAAGTTATAAAGCGGCACATAAATTATTTCAAATTGTTAACGCAATTTCAAGCGGCCGAAAATTTGTTGCTGCTTTTTGCCAAGTTTGTCAACAAGCTGGTCAGCAAAATTCACAGCAACAACAGCAACCCATAAAGCAATTTCAAAGCGAACATCATAATAGATACTGAGCGCCGGTAAAAAATATTCGAAATACGCTTTGTTTTGTTTTGTTTTATTATCTTTTGCTTCGCATTTAGTTTTTTTGTTTTTTTTTCTTTTCTTAATTTTGCACGTCGGCAATTTGATTGTTACCTTTTTGCCGCGTTAAACATGCAAACTTCCGACGAGCGGAATGGTCCCAAAAGAGGGAAGCAGATGAGCAGAGGCGACATACCGGGACCCGGTGAACCAAAGATAGAGCCGCAACAGCTGCGTGTCTTTTGGGTGTTTCATCTTACAATTTGTGTTGACGGTTGTGTTTTGGGTTACATAAAATCGTTATTAGACGTATCTGAAAGACAGCGCCAACAAGTGTGTGCGTGTGTGTGTGAGTGTGTTGGTGTGTCATCGTTTTAATTAATGCAACAACTGACCAGAGACCGCGCCGCATGAGCAACGTGCGTTTGCCCAGGTTTCTGGCTGTAATCAACAGCAACAAAAAAAACCCAAGAAGCCTAGACAGAGCAGCTTATTTATGTTTACCTACGCGATAAACAAGTGTAACATATTAAAATTAACACAACGTTTTTACATGATGACGGCCTTGATTGTTTCTCACATGTGAGCACACACAGATATTGTAAGTTTTTTCTTTAATTGATGTCGCAAACGATTTTCACACGTGAACTGGCTCCCCATATCGAAATCGCCCCCTGCAGCTGACAACAGCTCAAATTTTAACTGAAAACAAGTATAAACGATTTGAACATGGGTGCTAGACTAGGGATATAAAAATAAAAAATAAAATAGCTAATATATACCTGACTAAATAAAACATGGCCAATATGAAGGGGGGCTATATTCAAAATGTTGGATTTTTTAGCCGTCCGTCCGTCTGTCCATCTGTCTGTTGGTTCCTAAGACATACATAAATATGCCTATCTAGGTAAAATATCTCTATATCATATTATCTTCTTTAGGAACAATTGGTCAAATTGATTTTTGTGTGAAAACATAAACTGATTGATGTAGATCTAGTTTTTAATATGCAGCTTCTTTCTGTTACACATATTTGACTTGGGTACAGGGCATCAAAATCAAGCTGGTAGCCATCTGGTAGTCCAAACAATGACCGCAACGTCACAACAGATTTACTTGGTGTCATTTATTTATTATTTATGTGTACTTAAACGCTCGTTAACGCTTGTCTGTCACTTGAGACAAATTAGTAACTGGTTTTCTTTGTTGTTTATAATTTATTTTTATTTTGGAATTCTTATGTCTTTTGCAGAGCTGTTCAATCGTGTTATAGGCATGCAAAAACTTTGGGGCACACGCATCGGCATCAATCGCGTCTGGCAGGGAACATCGCCGCGCGTTCTGCTCTTTGAGCCAGAAACGGTGGAGGTACGTAATTATTGCTATTGTTAAGCTGTACGTAACAGGCATATAATAGTCATTACTGTGTTGCAGCCCATTCTGAACAGTCAGAAGTTTGTGAACAAAAGTCACGACTATGACTATCTGCATCCCTGGCTGGGCACAGGTTTGCTCACCAGCACCGATCGCAAATGGCATTCCCGCAGAAAAGTAAGTTGACACATATATATGTATATATTTATATCCTGAACGAGTTAGTCCCATCTCCTATCGCAGGATCAGGACGACAAGTTAAGTCGATTTAGCCGGTCCGTACGTCCGTCTGTATGAATGCAGCGAAAACAAAAATTACACAAATTAAATAATTAATCTCCTAATAAATGCGTAGAACAAGCTTATCATTTTTTTCGATATGCTGCGATATTTAATTAAAATCGATAAAAATCGATTTTATAAATTGGTTTTCTTAGCATATCTCGGAAACTAGAAGAGCTAGAGGCACCAAGTTGATTTCAATATAGATATATAGATAAAGACATCATACTTTTAGTTTGAGGGTTATCCAATAATTTAGTATCGATGTTGGGCGCCAAGCGCAGCTGACTAAAGTGCGCTGCTTGTGTTACTTTGTGTATGTTTATTTATGTGTAAGTGTTATATTTATCATTATATTTTTTGCAGATTCTGACGCCCGCTTTTCATTTCAAAATTTTGGACGATTTTATTGACGTCTTCAATGAGCAGAGCGCCGTCTTGGCCCGCAAACTGACCGTGGAGCTGGGCAGCGAGGCGTTCAACATATTTCCCTACGTCACACTCTGCACATTGGACATTGTATGCGGTGAGTGTCAATGTTATATATATATGTCATAAATTATAAATACTTATAAGACATATCAAATAACCTGTTGGTAATTGCGTCACAGAAACTGCCATGGGTCGCAAAATCTATGCACAAAGCAACAGCGAGTCGGAATACGTGAAGGCAGTCTATGGGTAAGTTATGAAAATACTACAAAATACAACTAACAACTAAAAAAAGCTTAAAGAATACCAAAATACAAAATTAAAGAACTAGAGTTCAACACTATCAACATTTTTGGGGCCAGTAGTTCTGGGGATTGCGCAGCTGTATAATATTGAGAGCTGTCAGTGCAACTGACAATGGTCGAAATACTTTCCCACACACGTTCAATTCGCATTATAATAGCCTGTATGTGTGTGTGTGTGTGTGCGTGTGTTTTGGGGTGTTCTCTGCTCAAGCGCAAAATATGCGAGATTAAGATGTCAATTGCTGCTGCTGCTGCTGTTGCTGCTGCTGATAACATGCCTCATAAAGCACACAAATACTTGGACAGACAGACAGACAGACAGACCGACTGACAGACAGACAGACAGCAAACACTTGACTAACTTTCAATTTAATGCAACACTTTCCCATCTATTTGACACCTTCCCCCCTCCGCTTACGCAGCATTGGCTCCATTGTGCAGAGTCGTCAGGCCAAGATCTGGCTTCAGAGCGATTTGCTTTTCCGCCTCACCGAGGATTACAAGACGCATCAGAGCTACATTAATACGCTCCATGGCTTCTCCAATATGGTGATACGTGAGCGCAAAAGCGAGCTAGCTAACAACAACAATAACAACAACAACAACGAGATGCCCGATGCCTACGATGATCTGGGCAAGAAGAAGCGTTTGGCATTCCTCGATCTGCTCATCGATGCCTCCAAAGAAGGCACCGTTCTGTCTAATGTACGTATAGATACTCTATTGAGATATTTTTAAATTTAGAGATTATTTAGAGTGAACGATTTTAATTTAAATTAGACTTCACGGTTTCAAATACGTGTTTCAAATTGTTATTTAAACTTATTATAAGGTATCCGATTTTTTAAATCTTCTCTTTAGATTTTTTATACTCTTACGAAATCCTTCCATCTATCCGTATGAACGCAATTTTTTCTCCGCTTCTGAAACTATATTCGAATATCAAATCATATTTCCCCCAATTTTAGAGCAAGAGTTTCTTAAGATCGAACCACGCAAAAATAGTAATAATAATTTAAACCGTTGCGGCTGTTTTAAGCTGTTATTTTACTGAGTATTGTGCAGTAACTAACTAATTGATTTAATTTGTAGGAGGATATTCGTGAAGAGGTGGATACATTTATGTTTGAGGGTCATGACACAACGTCAGCCGCTATTTCCTGGACGTTGTTCTTGCTGGGCGCCAATCCTGAGTATCAGGAGCGCGTTGTGGAGGAGCTCGAATCTATATTCGGCGATGATACCGAGACGCCAGCTACAATGAAAAATCTGCTGGATATGCGTTATTTGGAGTGCTGCATCAAGGATGCCCTCAGATTGTTTCCCAGCGTGCCAATGATGGCACGCATGGTGGGCGAGGATGTGACTATCGGTAAGTGAACTATCGGACTGCAATGTTGGATTGCCTTTTCACAATATCGTTTGGTCAGGTGGCAAACTGGTGCCCGCCGGCACTCAGGCTATTATCATGACCTATGCGCTGCATCGCAATCCGCGCGTCTTTCCCAAGCCCGAGCAGTTCAATCCGGATAACTTTCTGCCCGAAAATTGCGCCGGTCGCCATCCCTTTGCGTATATACCCTTCAGCGCTGGGCCACGCAACTGCATCGGACAGAAGTTTGCCATTTTGGAGGAGAAGGCGGTCATCTCGACAGTGTTGCGTAAATACAAGATCGAGTCGGTCGATCGTCGAGAAGACTTGACCCTGCTGGGCGAACTGATCCTGCGTCCCAAAGATGGCCTTAGAGTAAAGATCACGCCACGCCATTGAGTAGAACTGTGGCAACTGATCCAAAGTATTGAAATTGTAAATATTTAGACTTAGTGGCAACTTAAGCAAATATATGCTAAATTAGCAATAACCTTTGACCTCTGCGGCACATGTAATCGCTGTGTGGGCATGAAACTCAGTGAACGAACCAATATTGTTTAGTATGTAATAATATTTTTAATTAAAAAAAAACAAAATTTATTATTTAAAATGTTTAATTTGGGACTTAAGCTTGCCGAGCTATTTTTAATTAAAAAAAAACAAAATTAATTATTTAAAATGTTTATTTTGGGACTTAAGCTTGCCGAGCTATCTAAACTAAATGCACTTAGATCTTCATAATCTTAAACACTTATCTTTCATGTGTAAGGATTACGATCGCTTTACCATTTAATCTGAGTTCTTCATGTTTGAACCAAAGTTTGTATGGGAATTTTTTGTTAAAAATTCATTTAGATTGATGTTAAAACTTATTTAAACTGGTTAATTTTCGTACTTTCAGTTTTGGTAGTTTCAAGAATTAACCTACAAACAAATTTTTGAGTATAATATAAATTAGATGTGCCAAATTTACTTGGGCTATATGTATATATTTTATCAAATCCAACTCTTCAAAGGTCAATATTTGTAGTTTATTCAAAGCTTCACTTTATGGTATTTGTAATCTTATACGTATTAGATGCGCTGAAATGTACCATTGCTCTGCTACTTGGTACACTCTCTAATGCGTTTAGCAAAGACAACAACCGGCTCCTAAGATCGGAAAGTGAGCGGGCAAAATAAACGTTCAATAGATGGCGCCACTAACGCCATTAGCTTGTTTGCTATACTAATTAGCATTTTGTTCACGATCCGCTTGACCTGTGCACTCGACACGTTTCTACTGACGACGTTTTAGTATACTACATGGAAAATGGACAATTATCAAGTCATCAAGAAATGGCGCCATTTGGCTGTTGTCTGTATATTGTGTGTGTGTATACTTGAGTGTGTGTTGATGTGGTTGTGGCCCGTTTCCTTTTCGCAATTGGAACGGCGCCAGGGCTTAAAAGCAACTTAAGTGCGCTTACGCTATGTAATGCACAAATAAATGCGCCCCGCAAACAAAGGGCAAGGGGTGGATAGCGGGCACATGGGCCGCCGATTGGCTATATCTAAATGGATATTATGAGCATATGTACATATATCGAAGCAAAGGCGGGACGTGTGCGTTAAACAACTCCTACTGGAGCCCGCGGTCGAGCTGGAATAGATAACTAGATCGATAGCTTGCACAGAGACAGATAAGCAGAAGTGGCCCCAGAGAAGGAGGCGGCGGAGGAGCAGTAGCCGGTGCTGGCAGCGAATGGGCAAACAATCAATTAGAATGGCAAAATCTTGCTAAATAATTGTAATCCGCAAAACGCAAAAGGGTCTTAAAATGTAATTCCCCAGCGAGACAAGAAATAAGTAAAATGCGCGATTGAAAAATGGCGAAATTTGCTTTCACAAAACTAAGGAAATGCACCCGGCCGAGAAGTGCAAATTGTGAACAAGTTTCGACCATGGTCACTGGCACGAAACAAATCACTCGAAAGTTGGCAATTGACGCTTGGCACTTAGCACTCGGAGAATTGTCGTAATAAATCGATTGCCAATTGCAGTTGCAGTTGCAGTTACTTTATTAATTTATGAATTTACAATATCAACGATGATTATTTATTTTATTTTGATAGCGGGGTTAAAAACCAATCGATCAAACATAGTTTGATTGCCATTGAGTAGAGTGCATATGTCACTCTGCAACCACAACTGGATACTGACAAGAGCATATGCTTTGTCTACCACCAAAGGTTCCAAATATGTTTCTGCCGGGTGCCGCCAACAAAACAATATATAAATATTTTCATTAAAAATGTTCCTTTTTTTAATATGGATTGTTTTGTTTTAACATGATTTTAAATATTCTATGAATTCATTTAGTTTTTTTCACAAATTATAAACTTTTTGCATTATATTTTGCTCATTAATCGATTTCGTTTTAAAAACAAGTGAATTATATGAAATGGTATGTAGAGATAACAATAGTGAAATATTTTTCCAAAATTATATTATTAATTATAGCAGTGAATTTGCAGTCTTACGAAAACGTATGAAGTTATTGTCAATTGACAATCAATTACATTTAGTTATGTTTATATTAGTTTTATTTTATTTTTACAAATGAATTTCTGATGATTTATAATAATTTGAATGAATTAAAATGTGTAAGGAATATAAATTCTTAAAAGAACTCAAACAAGAATTTTTGAACATGGTTTCAGGTCTGGAACTGATCTACTATGAGAATATATCTGACGAGTAAAAAGAGAATTAGAACTGTATTTTAATATGTCCCAAGCATCAGCTCTGCTCACTAGCAAAGTTCTCAAATGTGTCCCTGCTTGGGCGCCACGCAAACCACATCATAGGCAGAAAAAAACCCCTACGGCACACTCTGGCAGGCAAAAGAGCAGAAGTAATTATGCGAACCGTGGGCATTGTCATCGCTGTCTTTGAACCCACACCAGGACGTCACTTAAACGGATTGCGCCTGGCACATCAAAACAAATTGCACTCCCCTGTGTATAGCAGACAAATCTGATTAGAAAAACATTTACAAACGCAAATCGCAAGTTAGCACCAAAAGGGATTGGGAAACGGCAGCCACCCCTGGTAAAGTATTTGATGTGTGAACTTTGGCACGGGCAGGCAAACGCCGAGTTTTGGCCAATGCCAGCCTAATTTGATTGACGTTGACGTCAACGCGTCGGCAAAATGTGAGAACAGGGCACAAAAATGTTGTTAGCTTGCAGCGAGGCCAGAGAAAGTGGCTTTGGTAGTGGCTTTTGGGCAGGTAGCCAACTCGGGCAAAAGGACGCAGAGAAAATTTTGGCGGCGCAACAAGAAGCAGCCCGGCAAATGATATCCAAACAAACTCAATTTGGTTGGCTGCCAGCGCGCGTTTGATAGATTAGCAAAAGGAACGAAAGAGGCGCGTCGATGACACGTGGCCGGGCCACAGGCCCGGACGTCTGACGTTAACTGGCCCAGGCGCAAGCTGGCAACCAGAGCGGGGCGTGCGCAATGTCAAATTCGTTTTCCATTTGGATGCCCGGCAATGGGCGAGCATACAAAATTGATTTGATCAACGCACAAGCAAAATATTTGCCATTGCTACTGCCCACATTAAACAGCTGGTGCTCCGGCAAACGCAGGATGAGCACCGAACGGGGCAGGAGAGGACACGTGTCGTGCCTGTGCCTGTGCCTGTGGCTGCACTTGCACTTGCCGCCGCTGCCTGGCGACACGTGACATCCCGGCAAATTAAACAAACCCCACACAAAACGAGCGAGAAAAGAAACAAAAAGTTTAACAATGCAGAAAATTGAAAAACAATCTGAACGCAACCGCAGCGACTGAGGGTCCGAAGGAAACCAATGCTGCTGTTAAAGTTAAGTGCTGGCATCCTGTGTGGCATGCCTCGCAGTCCTCCACCACTACAGTGTATCTATTGTGTTTGCTCAGAGCGCGCGTTTCAATTCGTGCCGCTTTATTTGGCCATAATTAGCTTAATGCGCGAAGCAAACAACCAGGCTATATAACAGGACACGGCCGTAGCGTACGGGGTCCAGGATGCTTGTCAACTGCTGCATGTCCTTGCTGCCAAATTGCCATGCCAATGGCAAGGCAAACAAACGTCCTGCAGCGCTACAGCTACGTCAACCAAATAGCCAGAAAAAATAAGAAAAATTATTTGCATGAAACCTAAATACCCTATTTGAGACATTTTTTCTGTCTAACATAACCTACATTTTGTATATGAATTTTCTTTCTTACTTTACCAATTTATTAATTACTTTTATATCTCTTCAAAAAAAATTTAGATTTTATATTACAAATATTTGTTTTTACAATCTAAAAACGATAAATTTCTAAAATATTCGTTTCACATTACCATTATATAATTATACTCGATTATTCTGAAAGTATTGTATACATATTTAATTCTATTATTTTATACTCTTCTTTTTTATGTATTGCCTAGCTTTTAAGTTTACTTAAAAATCAAAAGTAATTATCTATTTTATATAAATATCTTTGAAATGTGATAAAAATGTAAATTTAAATATTACTGTCTGTTTAAATGTCTGATAAATGGCATGTACCCGATACCGACTACCTTTCCCAAGCAACAAAATGCACAGAAAAAAAGTGAAAATCATGAATCCCTTAAAAGGTTCTTAATCTGCGGCCACTGTTGCTGAATTTTGTTGCTTCATTTGCTGCGCATTCGAGGTGGCTCCCCCTGTGGGGCCATTACTCATCCGCCGCGTTGGCGTTGTCTGGAATCTAAGGTGCGCACAGCTCTATCAGCTGGGCGTGAGGTGCAAAGTAAGTTTTTTTTTTGCGAGATTCGCAGCGGCTGTTAATGAAGTGTCCAGCGGCTGTCAGTGGAATGAGACATCATCATATGACCGCCAATCAGCTGCCAAATTGATTTGTGGTGGGGCCACCGCATGACATAATGATTTTTGGGGCTGGACTGATTTATTTATATGGTCAGTGGCAATGTAACTGGTGACTGGAGACTTTTGACTGCTAGGTGCCAACCGCTGACCCTGCCAGACGCAACAGTTGAGTTCCGGGCCCTCCAGACGGCGACGTCAGCGCCTATGGGTCATAAATTGAGCAAACATTTTTCCGACTGTTGCGTTGTCGTTGTCGCTGTCGCTGTCGTTGTCGCTGTAGCTGTCGATTGCGTACAATGCAATGCAAGTTTTATGGCACTCTCCTCGATAGCAGGCACTGTTCGAGGGCAAACAAGAGCGCTTTATGACAGCAGCAGCAGCAGCAGCAGCAACAACAATGACAAACAGTGGGCTGCCTTTGGGCATGCAACTGCAAAATATATTTTGCGAGCGGAGGGCAACGCAACCGGCGCAATAAGCAAAATGTAAATAATTTTGCTGACTGGTTGGCAGCGGGCGGAGGCGCACACAGAAAAACCTGACGCAAATAAAATAATAAATTTTATACAAAATTGACAAGCTGGCTTAGCCGCAGCCTGTTGCTGCTGATAGCCGAGGGACAACAATTGGACGTCAGCTCCATGGAATCAGTTGTGGGCAATGCGAACGCGTACACAGTAGCCAAATTGGTAGTTAGTGGCCGGCTTAGGCCGGGGCTGTAAAGTTAAGCACATAATTGCGAAATTAAAGACAGCTGACGCTTTGCTGTGTATGTCTCTTTCTCTCTCTCTATCACTCTTACTCTCTATATCGTGTTCCATTGAAGTTTCCAATTCCCACGCCTCGTTGTCTGCCTATTATTTATGCAAAAATCAAAATAAAAACAATGGCAGAAACGTATGTTTCATTTCTAAAAACAACTACAGCCAGTTGCCAGTTGCCAAGTGCCTGTCCCCCAACGTGGCTAAAACAACAACGAATTTAAATTGAAATTATTTATTTTTGCATTTTGAAAGCGCCAGCGCGTGTCAAGGATTCACACG
The DNA here is from genome assembly GCA_004149465.1 of Drosophila nigromelanica. Taxonomy (NCBI): domain Eukaryota; kingdom Metazoa; phylum Arthropoda; class Insecta; order Diptera; family Drosophilidae; genus Drosophila; species Drosophila nigromelanica. The sequence goes on along the minus strand of SCDS01000218.1, from coordinate 50,465 downwards.
CACACAGGCCACACTGGCAACACCCAGGGTAACAACGGCACCGAGCATCGAACGCCCCGCCCAACCCCTCCCCGCCCAACCCTCGCCAATTGTGTGACAACAAAGCCGCTTGCCTTTGCTTTTATAATTTGAAAATATAAAAATAACAAAGTGCCGTCGCACTGGTAAGCATTTCTGAGCTGATTTTCAAATGTCAAAGTACCAGGGAACCTCCCCCTCCAAAAATGTATTATTTATATATTATGTATTTATTCTTTTTATTTTTTGTTCCTCTTTATTTGCATTATCTGTCTCGTTTGAGTCCTGCGAATCAATTTAAGCAGCGCCGAGACTCAACTACCTTTACCAAAATATCCTAATAAGAAGTACCAAAATACTTTAAATGTATTTTGAAAATTATTTTTTTACAATAGCAAATCTTATCTTTTTTTTACAAATTCATAGTCTTTATAAAATTATGAATGTATATTATAAACTAATAAATTATAAAATTACATTTGTGCTGTTATTACTCAAATTACTGAGAACTTTCCCATAACTTAACTCTATTTTATACTTGTTCACGAAATAAAAAGAGTATATTGTGTTTGTGCAATGTCCGTCTGCCGGTCGGTCCTCCTTCCGTCTATCCGTGTGAATGCAGAGACGTGAAACTTGCAATATATATTCACGAAAACGTGCGTTATCTGATACAAATTGACACAAATCTTGACATATGCATAAGACTCCATTTTTCATTAAACGAATTATTTGTTTTAATTGAATTATTTTATAATGCTAACTTTATTTTATATTATATAACTCACATGAATTCATAAAATAGTTTGCGTCTATTTAAACAAGTACTTTATCTGATAACTGTTTATGGTTTTCTTGAGACGTTGTTAGCATATTCTGATTGCTTCCCACGCCCACCGATGCCTAATCCAAAGTAAATGCAGTAGTTAACTTAAAACATGATCCATAATCCGAAACCACACATGACTGTAAGCTAAACAAACAAGCTGGTCGCCCCACCCTGTGAGAAAGTGAAGAAACACTTTCACCTGTCTAACCAAAACCCAAATGCATATGGAAAATGCTTGATTGAGAAATCTTCATATTTGGGGCATGTTTGTATATGCATTTGCTTAGACATACATGCATCAGTGTCGGAGACCACCTTGCGCCGGCTACCCCTTCTGGAAAATGGCGTTTTGATCTGGCCAAAGCCCAGGAGGCTTACCCATTTGAACCACTGGACTAAGTCGGCGTAATATTTCTCACGTTCCGGGCATGCAGCGATAAATCGAACATATGCTCGCTGCACGACGCGTGGACCTGGAACTGGCACTGGCACTGGCCACAGGCGTGGGCCTGGGATTTGGGATCTTCGGCTGGGACAAAACTGTCGCTGGCTAAATATATACAAGCTCATGTTCAGAGACAGTCATAGTCAGTCAGTTGTAGTTCGTGTGGTTGTGGTTGTGTGTGCTGTCTTTGGTGCGCTATAAATCATAAGCAAACATTTTGATATTGTAATCCCCATTTTAATTCGAGCGCATAAAAAGTCGAAAATCAAACTTTTCGACATTGGTGGCGGCGTTTTTGATGTGCGGCTGCAGCTAGTTTTTTTTTCGCTTGTACCGAAAATTGATGGATTACTCGAAGCCGCAGCTCCTCCAACCCCTTCTTTGCTCCACCAATTTCATGGCTGATAACTGATAAGCACTCACATAATTTTTGTTTTGTTTTGTTTTGTTTTTTTTCGCTGCTGTTGATGATGAATTTAATTGTTAACTGGCAAATGCAATGTTGTTATTGTTATTGCTGTTTGCTTGATTTATTAATTAATTACACACGGAAACTGCAACCAACCAAACATGAACAAACATTAGGCGGCTGTTCTGTTAAAGTTTATCGAAATCGTTACCAAAAATTGGAAATAGCCTAGATAAGTATCGCCGATATATTTTCAACGTGTGTGTGTGTGTGTGTGTGTGTGTGTGTGTGTGTGTACTTACATATGTATGTAAGCACTTAATATCGGATGTGTCAGCCAATGGCTAAGATCATTTTGGCGGCAATTGTTGAAAGTATTTTTTTGACTTTTACTCTTTGCGCGCTTTGTTTGAAGTTCGCTTTTTCCGTTCGGGTGGTGCTTGGGTGGATGGGCGCTAGCATGGGGCAGCTTTGAAGTGGTGCCGCCACTGTTGCAATAATTTGAGGGTTAAGTGGTGTGGAAATAAACTTATATTTACGTCTGTTCCACATTTATTTGATGCATTAATTTAATTAGCATAACTCTGTTTAGAAGCTTAAAATATTGCCAATACCAAAAATGCATAAGAAATTGTGCTATTTAGTTTAAGTAGAGGACTCGAACATGCCAGAAAAATACTCTCTTTTAATTTTCAATTTTATTATTTATTTATTTTTTTTTTTAGATATCGCAAAATTCTTTTATTTAGAAGTATACAAATCTATATTTTTGATGCACATATTCTTATTTGGATATTTGGTAAACAAAGCCAACTTTAAATATGACCATAAAATCCGATGTGAATTGTATGAATTGAAATATTTTTCTGTTATCATATTTTTCTATAGGCCTCTAAAAATAAGTATGAATCAACAAATTGAAGCAGTACAAACGTCTTAATATATGCTAAAAGTTAGTCTCATTAATTTCATCCCCTTTTTGTTCCTTTTCTTTTTTTGTTTTATTTTGTGTTGCCAACGCCAACTCTCCGGCAATGCTGATATCAAAACAATCCCAAACAGCTGTTCGGCTCCTGTTAAACACCAAAATTCAATCTTGGAACGAGCAGGGAAATGGAAATGCAACAGCCAGAGAGGGGCACGCACACGCATTTCCATGGAAAAGCGCATCCTGAGTGCCCGTCGCGGGCTGGGGAAATCTGCGCACTCCGGCGAGACCTTTGCGCATGTAGCACACGCACCAAACCCCAGCCAGGCCACACCCCCGACACGCAACACTCGCTGGGCGTGGCCAAAAAGCAGCGAGTAGCGAGAGGGCAGCCAATCAGCGAGGCGCAACGCAGCGGCGAGTGAGTTAGCTATGGAATGGCTGGAGATAAGGTGGCTGAAGGGAAGGCGTGTGTGTGTGTGTGTGCATGCGTAAGATGATGATGTAGTGTAGGTACAGCGAGGCAGGGTCCTGCAGCAGCATCCGCAGCAGTTTCCACGGCAGCGCGAGCATCACAAATGGAAATTTCACACACACCACGTGCCGCGAATAAATTGGCCAACAATCGATGTAACTTTTGGCCAGCGTGTCGTGTCCGCCAGAAGGAAATGTCATCATATTTTCACTGGTCCACACACACACATACACACACAGCTCCTGGTGCCGCATTGTTACTTCCGCTAGCGTCCACAACGATGTGTGTGACGCTTAATTTGTTTGACCCTTGCCCTGCCCGCCTGCAATGCCAGCTCTTGTCCGAGACCTGCTTTTGGCCCTTTATTTTATGTTTGTTGTATTTTTTATATTTTCTTTTTTTTCTTGGTGGCGCGTCCGGCATATGTATGCGACATCATGACACCGGGGACTTTGTTACAAGTACTTTACGGTAATGGAGGATTTTCGCTTGAGCATCCCTCTAACAAAAATTAATTTAAATCGATATGCTGCCGCAAGAGAACGTGGCTGCCACGGATGCCTGCTGCCTGCCGCCTGCTGCCTTCTTCGTGCTGTCCCCCATTTACCACTTGCCACATGCAGCTGCTTGGACCGCAGTTTATTGAAGCTGGTTTTTTTTGCTGCCTTTTGCGCTTATTAATTAGTAGAGCAATTTACTTGGTTGCCGGATGTTGATTGAACTGCATTTCTGCTCTGATCGGTGGCTTTGGCTCCAAATTTCTAGGGAGACAAAGAAAATCGCTTTGGATTTAAGCTGGTGTGGGGATATATTCACAGATTTTTTAGCTGCCACTTTGCAGGGCGTTGCTTGAGCTGGTAGAGAGCTGGCAATGTCAACAAGGACATGCCACGCACACTAATACAAACAAACAGCGAAGACACTTACAGGATAAGGAAAAGGCAACAGAGGAGGTGGCATCCATGTGTGTGTGTGTGAGTGTATGTGTGTGTGTGTGTGTGTGTGCGTATAGTTTATTGACTGCTTGCGGGAAGTGCTTTTCGCAAAGATCTCTGCTAAAGAATGTAAGGCTGGCCAACAAAGCCGTTCGCAAATCCTGAAAATTGACTTCGCTGGCAGGCGGGCAGGAAATCAATGCCGCCATTTTGTGAAAGAGTTGCCCACTTCAGCAACGGTAGCGGGAATTGGAATGGGAATGGGAACGGCAACTCTGGCGCCGCGCATCTCATAAGGCATACAAAATTAGTTCAGGGCTAAGCCGAGCCGAGCCATAAGTAAGTACGTCCATGGGGGGAATATAGGGGCGACATTTGCAGCCAGCGACATCTTCAGCGCTCCCTACGCACCATCGTATTTCATTTCGTCATGTTTCGGGATTAGGCGGGATTAGTTGGCGACTGAGGAATGGCTCTGAACTTTGCAACGACTGCTGTGAACTTTTTGGTAGTTGCTTAAAAAGGGAAATGTGACAACAACAAGGGCGCGGACGTGGACGCGGATGTGAATGTGTATATATATATGTATGTATGTGTGTGCGTCTGTTAGGTGTAGATTTGTGGCACTTTTGGCCGCCTTCAAATGCTTTGCATATCAATTTTGTGTGTGCGTGCGACTTCACGAATGTTGAGCATTAAGTTTTGTTGTTCAGTCATCAAAGGATACAAGACTTTCAGGCACTTGAAAGTACATGGTAAAAAAATAAAAAAATAAAAATAAAATATAATTCAAACTGAAATAGATGTAAACGCTTGTCTGTGCTAGGCAAAAGATGTGCTATGTATTCCATTTGTTTAAGTAAAGTTCTTGAATTATGTGTAATATATTTACCCATATTATATCAAGCATGAGTAAGAAATTGTACTCTTGTTAACCAAAGTGTACATAGTTCACGGCACGTAGCCCTCATTCGTAGGACCGCCATTTTGTTTTGAGGCCAGATAACAAACTATGTATATGGCCACCGTTAAGGCCCCTTTTGCGCATTGGCCCGTCCCCACAGATATCAGGAAAGTCGAAAGTCTAATTTTGTTTTTCTCTTATAATTGAAATGTGCCTGGGTAAATCCCACAGCGCTGTTCCCCAAATAGATATCATGTCATCAATGGAAATGATACTTTTGCCATTTGCCGTTTGCCCTGCATTGATTATGGTTGATCAAATTGGCTTTTCTGTTGGTGCTGGCGACGCAAATGTAATTACAGGACAACAGAACACCCCAAAATTCATATAACCCTTTTATTCAATGTAACCGTCATAAAACAGACGGAAGTCAGGTTTGCAATTGCACAACATCAAAATGAACGTGACAGGTGTTATTCACGGGGGACTTTCCCTATTTGCCCCCAGACATTGAACCTTGCACCACAGAAGTCATTTTCCAAATGATTACTCCTGTAATTGGATTATATTAGCTGTGATAGATCTGAAGTAGCGCCATACGCAAGTACTTCAGCTCCTGCCCTAGCAATAGGCGCTCCATAGAGTGCTTGACTCGACTCAAACTAATCGAAAGTAGTTTTCCGTTTATATAACTTCAAAGCCCATTTGCCGCCTGCCAACTCGACAACGTCTGAAGATTGCTAAAGTGGACGGTTTTTTGAGAGCGTTAACTTGTAGAGATTACAAGGTTGCATTCCATTCTATCTGGCTGTCAAAGCTCTAATCTATTGAAGTTTTTCAAATGCTTTTTCAATTGCAAAACGAATGAATTGTATTCGATTGAACAAAGAGATGCCTCAAGAAAACAAATATATTTAATTATTATAGTTCAAATGTAACTTAAAAAATAATGATAATGATAATATACAATATATATATAAGTTATTATTAGCGATTTAATGAAATTTAAAATAATGATTTCAAATCCACATCTCAGATTAAAGAAATTTTTTTAATTTTAGAATTAAAACAATTGTATCGTAAATGGAACCAGAAGCTGTTGAAGTTTTTTTTTTCTTAAATTGACCGAATATTTGTTGATAAAAATATTTTTTAGCCAGGTTCTAAGCAACCCAGCCACCCTCGATTACGCTTGAGTCACGCAGCACAAAAACTCAGGCAGGCAAATGCGAAATAAAAACAAAAATTATGAACTGCACAAAAGCTGTTGTGAATTTTAATAAATTTCGTTTGTTCCAAGCATTTTGGCAAAAAGCATCTGCCAACTGCGCCGGAGTGAGCAAATCAACAGGGTAGGAGAGGGGTCGCCGGGGTAGCTAAGTCAGGAAGAAGGAAACAGAACACAAGGCACCGAGTATACGTCAAAAGAAACAGTTATTTATTTATTTGTGCGCAATCGAGAGCACAGCATGGCAAAATCAGGGAGCAGGGGGAGCGGAGGTAAAGTCGGAGTCGGAGTCGAGTCGAGGGTCGCACACAGTACCGCCTCGAGCGGCAAGGAGCGGGCCAACAATGGCGGCTAACGGAGAATAATGGGATAACAAAACGCCCTTGACACCCAGTAAAAAGACAGCCAGCCCTCAAAAGTGTACGATAGAAGTAGCCTTATTATTATGAACATTGTGGAATCGGGCTCGGGCACGTACCAAACGGCAGCGGTAACGGTTTTTGTTGCCGGGGAAAGTACAAGCAAAGGGGGTGGGCGGTTTGGCAACAAGCAAAAGCTGGCACAAAGGACCCACAAAGTGCAAATACAAATCAAACCCTTGAGAGCGTCTCACAATAGCAGCCAAATAATAAACAGAAGCAGCAAAAGAGAGAGAGAGAGAGAGAGAGAGAGGGAGAGGGAGTGACGTGAGGTGATTGAGGAATGCGGGGGTGCCAGCACGGCGAGAGGTGCGCGCGCGCAGGGAAGCTGAAGCTAAAGCAGAAGCTGAAGCAGAAGCTGAAGCCGAGGCGCACGCAGAAGCCAAAAGAGAAACGGCAACAGCAGAACTGGAGCAATGGCGCTCTGTAAATATTGGCGTGAGCGTTTGACGCTGCCCGCTAGATAGACAGCGTGAGAGAGAGAGAGAAAGGGCGAACATGAGAGTGGGATAGGTAAGGGAGAGAGTGAGCGTGACTGTGTGTGTGCGTATGTGTGTTTGTGTACGCGATAAACTGACAGTGGCAACGGCTTTTGGGGTGTGTCTTCGCTGCCTGCACATCGCATTGCCTCTCGCTCGCACACGGCTGCTTCTATGGCACTCGCTACTCGCCGGCATGCGCGCTCTCGCTCGCGCTCACAGCCGTGTGGTGTGTGTTGTGGGCCCGTGGACAGATAAGATACCAGACAGATACCAACGGCGAGGCCATGTGAATGCGAAGCGTTTGCGTTTGCGTTTGCGTTCGCGTTGCGTGCGAGTTAGTTGGTGAAATCAAATTCCGCTATTCAGTTGCCGTTGCCAGTCAGTCGTCGCCGCTGCTAACCGTTCGTTTGTCGTGACTCCGGGCAGCTACTCGCCGAGTGCTCGCCGTGTACTCGCTGCTGTTTCTGTGTGCGTGTGTGTATATGACTGTGTCGTTGCCGTTGTCGTTGTCGTTGTCATTGCGTGTGCAAGTTGCAGGCCAACAGGCGAACTGCTGAACAGCCAACCCAACCCGCCCCAAAAACCCAACAGCAACAACTGCCGCTGTCGCTGCCCGCACGCACTCGCTGCTGCTGTCGTTGCCTTTGCCGTTGCCGCCGCTGCGACATATCCAACAGATACTTTTGCGTATGCTTTTGAATTCGTTTTCAATTCAGCCACGTCCTGTTACGGGTGCAGACGCGTTGTGTTTCCGTTTTGTGTTTTGTGTGCTGCTGCTTCCGTCAGCCAATCAAACATTTGAGCTACTTCATATATACTTACCCTAATTACGCGCTGGATTAAATTATTAAAACACTAAAGCCGACGCGGATTTAGAATCAACAGCCGAATATACCGACACCGACACCGACATCGACTGATTATTCCTATGTGTGTGCTAAAAAAGCATCGCAATTGCTTTTTGTGTGTGCACGTGGTTGTGTCTGTGTGCTGTGTGTGCGCTTGTCTGTGCGGCTATAACAGCAACGAGCTGGCATCAAAGTCGCATTAAAAACATATCCGTGAGTTACTTAAAATTAATCACTAACATAATCACTGTGATTTTTATTTGAGCCCGAGCTGCCGTCTCGCTCACACGCGTGTGCAACAACAATAACAGAAACCACAACAACAACTGGCGATGCCAAATTGTGTGCAAACTATAAAAAGCGTTTAAATATTTTAGCCATTGATTAGCCATCGAAAGCCATAAAAATACAAAATATAAATATAAAAACAGCACACAATTCTGTTGCAATCTGACAGCATTAACAACGATAATAATAAAACGCTCAGAAGTTCTGGGATCTAATTTATCAATAAATTCCTGACAATTTCTCAAAGATTCCAAAGATTTATAGCCGACGCAACCCACGCGACATTTCACGCGTCCACGTTCAACGATCTAAGATCTAGAGAGAATATTCTTGATTTTCGCGTCAACCAACAAATGAAATCCAAATGAAAGCAAATTGATTTATTGCAAAGTGCACAACATTTGCCCCACATTAAAGTGCTATCCACTAAAATAAAGACCGGAGTTCAGAACGAAACTGAAACCGAAAACAAACCCGAAACCAAAATCGAAACCTCACCTCTGGTGAACAGAGTTGGAGCATTTTCTAGCAGTCAAATTGACGGCGCTAGCAAGTGGATTAATTTAAATTTCTTTCCATAAATTGGAGGTGAGTTTTCTTTCGGTAGATTTGTAAATAGACCAAATATTATTCTTAACATTTAGCAGCAATAAATTAAGATTTCAGTAAATCTAAAATAAGCTACAAATAACATACGACAAAAGGCAGCGTATATTGTGTGGGGATTTCCTAAAGAAAATAGGTAACTTTAGATAGATTAATGAATTGGAATATATAAATAATTTTACAAAAGTAACAATTTATAAACTAAATCATAAAAGTCGTACATTTTAAGCAATAAATGAAAGCAAGATTTGAGATATGTTAGGAACTATACTAATCGTAAATTTTTAAAGAAAAAACTGGGGAAAAAATCCATACATTGCAGGTATATATTTTTAATAACCAAAATCATTGGATAGGATTGGATTGTCATACAAAAATATAAGAGGCCATTATAATTTGAATTTCTGTCACTAAGCAACTTCAAGCGCCGTTTACTATTCAAATTGTGTTACGCTGTCTGCTAAGTAAAATAGCAACGTCAAAAGCTTCTGAAAAGTAAAAAAGCTGGCCATAAAAACTTGTTAAACTGCAGCTTAAATGTGTTTTAAATTTTTGCTGCACTCTCACGCCAAACATAAATCAACGGCTATATCTACGTATCATATAGTAAGACAGTGCAACCATAAAATGTCTAGCATCCATAGAGCAATCTGTAAGGGGGTCTGATAATGAGCGAAGCGGATCCCAAAAAAATGTAGACGCCAACTGCCATTGACGTCACTTAAACAATTAGATGCGAGTTCGTGCTTTGCGCTCTATCTGATGGCAAAAACCAAAATACACAAACAAAGATATGCCAAAAGGGAGCCAAATATTTAAATTAAATTTAAATAAATGTATAAAATTAAATAGAAATGCTAACACGTCGGAAAACCTTGGCAAAACATAGAAATCTTGGCACCTTCAGCTCCAACTATTTGCTCTGACTGCCCGATAACACCCAATGTAGGGGGCGGCTGTGCTGTTGCCGCATGGCAGCAGCGACAACCGAAAAACGGTTTTTTATTTTTTGGAAGAACAACAGACAAAGCTGCGGCAATAAAGTGGCATAAAAAATTTCTGACATTCTTTGTCTTAGAAAATCATTATGTAAATAAATTCTCACTTCTGAAATAAAATGACTTGACAAAAAATAAAATAAGAGCGTTCGTGTAGGGAAAAAAACAGAATAATATTTATAAGCACTGCGGCAAATAAATATGCCACAAATGATGCCACACAAATTGACAACAATATTTCAATGCATAACCGTAACAACAATAAATGCAAAACTTTTCATCTCCAGCGACATCAAAACACAACAAAAATTAAGAAAAAAACAAAACAAAAAAAAAGTCGCGCAAAAATTGCGTGTGGCCATAAATAAACAAAACGTTGGGGCACGTTGCTATATAAATCTGTTTAATGTGAAATTATGTTTATTATTGTTATTAAAACAACCGCAAGGCAATTTAATATTACAGCCGCACTAATCCACTAGGGATCAAGTGCAGATCAAGCGGCATTATCAAGTATAAATTTTCAATTTGAGGCGAAATCGAAATCGAAAGTGACAAATCAAATTGAAATTTAATAATTTTGAGAAAAAAAACAAACTCACAATAAATTAAAGCAGGCGCCGCGCGACAACAAGCAAATATTTTCATGATTACATTAGAGGTTTTTTTTGGATTTATGACTGGAAAGTTGAGGGGTTTTGTTTTATTTTCTGTGTGTAATTCCTTTTTATTTCAGCTTGTATAATTTATTAAATTTTTACATTTAGTATTTTTTTATTCTTTTTTTAATGCTTTTATTTTTGTTATGATTGAGATTAGATAAGAATTTATTGCAACGCGCGCTTTGTTTGGCTTCATTGATAGCGCAAAAAATGTGCCAAGCGCGAAAAGGCGAATCGCGAACCACGAACAGACCTGAACCAGACCGAATTGCGAATAAAGTTTACTTTGGGCAATGCCATCGATTTCTGAATAGTTCCAGTCACAACTGGCAACAGCTAATTGATTTACGAACATTTATGACTATTTTTGGGCTACTGTCAATAGCTTTTTATTTGATTTTTTTAGATTACCATTTATTAATAAAGAACTTGTTAAACGCTGAGTTTATTTCCCAGAAGAAGGCATTGCCCCAACAAGCCTGTGGTTGCCAAATTCAACACGATCTCTGTGACGTTTGTGGCTACAATAAAAATAGGTATACAAACAAATAAGAGTGCTCTAATCGGAAGCACCCGGCTAGTAAATACCCTGAACACTGCTGCGAACTGCCGAACCTCAAACATGTTAACACCTCATAACAAATATCGATATCCAATTTTTTTTAAAAATATTGATCTGCAAAAAGTTAAAAACCAAACTTATATTATATTCTCTAAAGAGGCAGAAGAACTCATGAACATGGTTAAAAAAATATATCGGCCATCATCTGCCTGTTACGTACATTGGCATAAAATGATTATACTCCATTTGCAGGGCACACAAATAGAGAGAGAGAAAAAAAATAAATTCACAGAAATGTAAATATTGTTACATTGATAAGCAGCAGCTTGTTATCTTTGCAAGCTCTTTGCCGCGCTCTCAATTTCTATCTCTCTCTCTCTCTCTATGTCTCCCTCTCATTTTTTTTTACTTTCGACTGATAAGAACGTAGGTGTAGGAATCTCTGTGTCTGGCTCTGCCGTGTTGTGGCCTGCGTTGTCAACTTAAGTCGCAAACGTCTCGCAATACGCGCCACTCGCCACCGGCAGCCAACAACGATTTACGATTGCCCCAACTCACAAGTTGCAGCATGTCGTTACAAGGCGCAGCAGCGGCTGCGGCAACGGTATTAGCATCTGGTCTGGTCTGATCTCAGAGTGTTGGTATTAACCCCTTGACGTCTTTGGTGTTAAGTTGCCGTTGCTTGGTGTTTGGGTTAAGCTCACTGTTTGCCCCGATATGATAAAAGCGCTGCGTTTGCTTTGTCAGGTAGCCGGGCAAGATAGAGATAAATATGGATACATAAAGATAGAGCTAATATGAATTCTGTTAATAACATTTTGTATTCAACTTTGGTTCACTTGCAGCATCGCAGCGCGCTTCGCAGCCGCAGCGAGCTCAGATACAGCCACAATTTGGATCTGCTTTCGCCACAGTTGGAAGATACCGGCCTCAAGACGACGACATTCTTGCAACACTTTAAGGACGTCGTCACGACGAAGTTCAACGGCAGAGATCATCATTTGCCGCCACTGCATCCGGCGCATCCGGCGCACCAGCAGTCCGCGCTGCATCACCACCATCAGCCGCACCAGGCTGTCGCCCAGAGCTTCTCCACCATTTTTCCAACGTATCTAGGCATGGACCGCGCCGCCGCTGGCGGCTGCGGTGCCGCTGGTGGCGGACTGGGCGTGGTCACCAGCTCGGCCACTGCCCTCGGTCCGGGCGGCATTGCAGGCGGCGGTGGTGGCGGCGGCGTTGTCAGCGGTGCGCTCAACGGCTTGGAGGCCATGTCCGCCGAATCCACAGGCCTCTGTCTGCAGGATCTGGTCAGCGCGGGAACGGCCAATGGTGCAGGATCGGCGGGATCGGCGGAGAGCGCAACCACCACAAGCACAGCGCTGAGCAGTGGCAGCTCCACGGTCAATGGCGGCGGCAGCAGTGCCTCCGGTGCGGATCATCTGCACAGCCATCACAGTCTACACGACTCCAGCTCCTCGGTCAGCATCTCACCCGCCATCTCGAGCCTGATGCCCATCAGCAGTCTCAGTCACTTGCATCACACGGCCGCCGGGCAGGATTTGGTCGGCAGCTATCCGCAGCATCCACATCATGCCGTTGTGCCGCCGCACACACCAAAGCACGAGCCGCTCGAGAAACTCAGAAGTAAGTACCGAATAGAGGCGATTCCCATCATTTTGGTGCACTTTATGGGGCCAGCTGGGCGAGGCCTGGCAGCCAAGTCAATTTCTTGGCCAATTTGTTCTTCAATTTATTTGTCTGGAAATGGGGACCTTCCCTCCCCAGAACAACAAAAAACAAAGTCAGCTGCTCGCTGAGCATCTAACAAATTTACAAGTAATTAATGCGGCCATAATTCACGCAGCGTCGCAGTAATGCGGTGCGTATGCGTGATATTTTTTGTGCCAGAATGTCACTGCGTACATATGTGTGTGTGTGTGGGTGTGTATGTGTGTGTGTGTTTTGTTGAACGCTTCTTCAACAAGTGCCCACATTCACATTGCCTTGCACTCATGCTCATACTCATATTCATACTCGTATTCATCGCACATTTTTGCAACTGTCAGCAACAGCTGTCGGCATTTCAATATTCATTCGTTACAGCAATCATTCACGCTCCCAATACTTGTACTCCATCATTCATGCGGTGCTCGTAAATTTCTAAACAATGTGCAAAAATTCCTGCCTGGCCACTTGTCGGCCATCCCCATCCCCATCCCAGAAACACCCCCTCCTACTGTGACAACATCCACGCCTCATGCATATTCATAATCATTGTGTAATCATTAGCGCATAATCTTCATAAGAGCGTAACAAAGGCGAACAACAACAACAAAAAACATTGATAGAAAAAATGGGGAACAATAATGAAGAAGAAGAAGAAGAACTAACAAATTTCACTTTTGCTGCGCATGTCACGGCTAATTGAGCACCCTTCTAGCGCAGTGCCGAAGGCAACTCTGTTCCCATTTCCCATTCCCAATTCTCGCTCACATTTCCAATTCCGTTCGCCACTGCGTTGATGCTGCGGAGTCAGTTGGAGGGTCGCTCGAGTTGAATGAAATGCGATATGTGCATTGTAGTCAAGTGTTTGTTGTTCCGTTTAGGTTAATTGTTATGGGAATTTGGATGCGGAAAGACATTCAATATGTGGCGTAGGTGTGTGCTTGAGATGATCGCTCTACTGCTTGAAGACTTCACACTGAAGTAGTATGAGCTACAATGAGAGAATTAAATTGATAACTTATAAAGTACTTTGAGTACTCATAACAAAAGCTGAAAATAACATTAGAAAATTCAATCAACATTTGTAAACTTAATATTTTTATAAGATGTTCAACTCTTAACAAATTAGGTTAAAAATACTTTCACTTCACTTCAAGTGCGTTCTGAGTCTACTTAATTCATTTTCCAAGGTTTCATGAAACGCAGCTTTGAAAGCTCCTTTAAGAATTTTTAATTTTTAACATATTATACATTATTATAATAGCATATTATATATGTATATATATACATATTTTATAAATATATAATTAAATATGTTTCTTGATTTTCAAAATTTCTATCTCAACACTAAATAAAATTGATACCCAAAATCTCTGAAAGCACATTAAAGCTGTACGCGAGTGAAGATTATATTTATTTGCAGCTTAAAGCTCTGTTCCCTTATATTACAGCCCTTTTCCAGTCCTTAGCCAAAAAAAAACTATCAAAAACTTTTCGCTTTGGACCACCATCTATAAACGCTACGAATTTGTTTCAGCATTGCACAAGTATTTGTCTGCTTTAGCTGAGAGATTTGTTAGCTGTCTCCTTTGAACCTATGCCCTAAGCACCTGCTCTGTTGGGTTAACAGCCTTACAAACTTTGCACTCCACAGTGTACCGAATGCGGGGGGAAGGTGGATAGCTGTTATTCTGGCCGCAGCTGTCTGGCCATTTATTTGCGTGCCAAAACAATTTAACACAAAAATTGTGCGCATTTAAAATATGCACGAGTGCAGTTATCCTTTGACATACACAACAGGACACACTCTAATACACACACACACACACACACACAGCACAGCAGGCTTTAGCTGCAGGTGCGGACCACAGGCAACGCGCATGTTGCCAACAAATTTCACTCTGGTTGTTCGTTGTTGTTGTTGTCGTTATTGTTTACGCTCTTGTTTAAATAATGGTCGCACAACGTGCCTGCTGCTTGGACTGTTGCACATTGCAATTGGATTTTCAATTATTGGCCAATTTAATGGTTAGTCGCCCCCTTTCAAGCCCCGCCCCACTCAGCTTGCACACAAAATCAAACCACCTACACAGCCATTTGTTTGTGTTATAAAAAATTTAAGTTTTATTTGCGCGAGTATTTATATGTGTGTGGCAATGCTTTTTATTGTTGCACTTTTTTATGAGCCACACACACACACACACACCTTTGAGTTGCTTTAGTTGCTTGTTTTTATATATACCTATACATATATTTTGGAACATTATTTTATGGCTTCTGTGCGTGTTTTTATTTCGAATTTTGCGCTCAAAGGATTTCAAGTTCACGTACACTAATTTCCCCCGACAACTGTCCGCTTTATACACTTTTATTATGTATGCACGATGCAGCGTGTAAAACAATAAAAAGTTAATGCTTTTAATGCCCCGGACTACAACTCTTTAATGTCTCTGACTGTCCCAGCGACTGGCAGCTGGCCATGTTTGTCTAGCAGCTGAATTATGTTGTCAGCAGCTGCCAGCGCAACTGCTCAAGAGCTTTTCCCATATCAACGCAATCCAATTGTGCTAATTTTGTATATAGTCCACCTGAAACGAGGCCCAATCCTGCGACCTTGCAATGCATCTTTCACTTTTTACAACAATTAGCCACTTATCTTAGAGCTAGGCTGTATCTGTAACTCCGTATCTATTTGGTCGCGCACGCACAAAAAGATCTACTCTATTTGCCCCGAGCAAAGCCATAGACTAACATAAACCTCGAAAGCACATAACAAACCAAATCAGAGCAGTTTACATTTTGGTTGCTGTGCAAATAATACAAATATCATACAAAAACAAATTTGCTGTTGTTTTCTGCCTCGTTTTTTTTTCTATTAATACGAGTCCTTTGCGTGTTTGCCAAGTTGTTACAGATACAGATACTCGCATAGATATGGTAGAACTATTTGCCTTCGACAATGTTTGCCGTTTGTAGCCCTTGATAAAATATGAAATTGCCGGCTGTATCTAAGTGTAGCACTAGACATGTTTGTTCATTTATCTGTATCTGTAACTGTAGCTGAGAGTGCGAGAATTTTCTGCTCGACTTCTCTGATGAAATCTTGTTATCTACTGTGCCTGCTGTTGATATACATATACATTAAACTGTAGCATTTTCCTTGGCCCTGCTTGTTGTTTTAGTGGTTGTTTATTTGGCCTGTGCCCGGCAGAAAGTGTTAATGGCACGTGCAGCTCGAGAGTCTCTATTTAGCCTATAAACAGCAAAGACAGCACGTAAAGAAAGCAGTTACAGCATTGACCAAAAGCTCTTTATACACTTTAGCTCATAGACCTTACATTTCAAAAAAAAATTCCTTAAATATAAATTAGCTTGAATGATATAGTAATATATTCATAATAGTTTTCTTGAAATTATATCTCAACAAGAAAGTCAAATATGATAAAATCATCTATAATAGAAATCTTTAAGACTTTGTAGTACTCATCAGATAATCTGAAAGATATATCTTAAATAAGAAACCTCTTTTTCCTATCACAAAATACCTTACAAACCTCAAAGCTTCGTTTATAGGAATAGAGCTAAACAGAGACGCCTGTGAACGCGACACGGCGCGGCTACAGATACAGATACAAATACACATAACCGCACGCTCGCCAAGGATGCGCGGCTCTGTAGCTACTTTAAATTCAACGTGTGGCATGTCTCAAAATTTCTGTATGAATATAAATACATTTTATCGATTTCTTGTGTACGCAGCCATTTTGTAATTTGTATTTTTAAAGCTGCTGCTGGTACTTTAAGCAATTTTCCGAGCAGTGCATTTTCCTTGGTAAATCTCTGGAAAATTGAGCACATATGTCAGTGCCGCTGTGGCAACTCAATTTCCAAGGCAGCCGCAAAAACAAAGATCGCTGTGCAATTGCCAAGCAAACACCCCATAAATTGTGTGTGTGGGGGAGGGAGCAACTGGACCCAAGGATAATCACCCATTGGTGACGCCCACTTCTCGTTTTTGCCTCCGCTCTGAAGTGCTGCAACTTGTAAAGACATGGCAAAAACTGCCCATATATCAATCCTGGCGTGCAGACCGAGACATGTGACTCGGTCTAGCTATCCCTCTTTCCCCCCTCTCTCTCTATCTCTTACTCTCTCTTTCTCTCTCCTCTGATGGCACTGATTTCGTTTATATAAATTATAATGTCATTATGGCAACCAACCAACTCCCCACCATCTTCAAGCGGCAGCCACAACTCGACCACGACCGCAATTACGTCGCAGCTCACTGGAAAACTTCGTTGCGAAAGTTTGGGTTACGATTACGGGTTTCTGGTGGTGCTCCAGTGCCGCCTCTTTCTCATTATCCGTATCGTGCAATTTCGTAAAAATGTCGCATTAGAGATTATCTGAGCCAACAAACTTGCACGAGCTGTCCAGGCGATGCCGGCAGCTTCTGGCTGCCACTAGGAAACGGGCTAACGGACAAACAGACAAATGGACAGATGGGCAGATGGGCAAATGACCCAACGGCATCAACTGGAGCCAAAATTTGAGCTGACAGTCGAGAAAATTACGGAAAAAGGCATTGCAGTGGAAAACTACAACAGAACTGAAGCCAACTCAGGCAGCTGTCTGAACGGGGGCAAAAGCAGAGTGGAGCAGAGCAGCGACAGTTGTTGGGGTCTGCATGTCTTATCCTTATCTGCAGGACGGTCGACTAATGAGCTCGCCTGACTGAACTGTCTGGCCGGGATTCGTTCTGCTCTGAGGGTTGCTTGGACTTCGGGGGGCCATGTCAATGTTATTGCAGTGATTTTTATGTGTGTGTGGCAGTGGCCCAACCAAGCTCATTATATGGCCATAACGTATGTCCTGGCGGGGCACACGTTCGGCCATTGTCATTGTCTGGCTAGCACAAAAGCAACTATAAAGGATTAACTTTGTGGATTGTTGTGACACACCCATTCTTGGCTTGAATAGCATATAAAAATTTAGTTTTTTCCCATTGCTTCCCCCTTGAACTTAATTTTTACAGCATTTCCAGCTAATTTCTGGCAGCAAACACAAGGGGTTTCCTTCTTTGCCATCTCGATGGCCATTTCGAACAGACAATGTCAACATATGGCCCAAAAACCTGTCGCATATTAACACTTTCTGTTTGGCTACGGCAAATGTGGCGTGAAATTGGAAAAATATGTATACATATATATATATATATAAATAAATAAATATATTTTTGTGGCAAGCAACCGCAGCATTTAACCCTTTTAGATCCCCCTCAGCTGAGTGGTTTAATTTTGGAGAACAATAAAAGCAACTAACTTGTCAAAATAACAGCAGCGAGCAGGGGAAAAAAGGACCAACGTCCTGGCCAAATGATTTCGATTTCGATTCCTGCTTATGGCTGTATCTATGCCTTCTGTTTGTTTGTCTGCGCATCCCAATTCAACTGTCACATTAATCGTTTGTTTTTGGTCACAAAATGCTACAAGTAAACGTTGGTTGGCATTTTCCTCCTTTTTTTCATGTCAAAGGACGCGCTCTCTGGGCGTACGTTTTGTCCAGCTTCCTATATAGAAAAATAACCACACCCAGCCCAAGGCTCGGGCCTTTGTTTGTTTGTTTTAGTCTTGGTTTGGCTGTGTGTATCTTCTGTATTCTGTGTAGCCAGGGTACTGTAGGGTTTGACAGTGCACAGGCCAGGATAATTTATGGCTGCTGCTGCCGCGCCTGGCGACGGCTGCTTTGCTGTGTCGTGTGTCAAAGTTTTTGTGGAAATGTGGAAAATGTTTATGAATGAATGCGACAAATGGGCAAACGGCTCTGCTTGTGTGTGCGTACGTGTGTGTGTGTGTGTGCAGGATATAAAAATCAAAATCATTGCTTAGGTAAACATTTATTTCTCATTTTTCTGCAGTTTCATATTTGCAGCATGATTAATAGTTGCGTCCTTTACTAGGGGTGTGTATTGACTTTTGCTCCCAACTGATGTGTTTTTTATACGGCTATTGCTCATTTGTTTGCTTAAACGCCTCTGCAAAATGGCCGACAATAATGTGGCTAAAGCGACACTGACACTTGTTGTCACAGCGCACTCTTGACATGGCCAAAATGTGCGGGCAACGCCCACAAACACTTGGCCAGCTATTCGTATTGACACTTGCCACTCACACATGTGAACCTTGAAAAACATTGTGAACCTCTGGCGACAACTGTGAAGACACAACGTCAACGTCAACGCCAACTGACAGACGACAACAATTTGAATTTGAGAAAAAATCAAATTCAAATTAGTCGGAAAATAGGAAAATTTGTACGAAATATTTAAACAAATAAAAATCGTTGCGGTACGTGCTTTTCTCGGCGTTTTTTTAGAGCGCGTCGTTAAGAAAATATTTTTACATTTCTCCCACTCAACGAAGGTGTCAGAGTGCAGTAGGGGGGATGGCCAGAGGGGGCTACAGTTTAAGCGGATGGCACAGATGACGCTGGCGACCCATTTAACGGCACATGCTCAGGTTGAAATTGGGCACAACACAACAACAACAACAACAACATCATCAACAGCAGTGGCGGCTATTAAGAATCATTTTGGTATTTAGGGACAGACGAATCATTAAAAAACTTTAGAATGACAACTACACATGCTACACCCATTGAGTAATCAAGAAATATATATAGTATATCAAAACAAAAATACAGAAAAAAAATTAAAAGAAAAACAGTTCTTAACAAAGAAAATATGAGAAAATATAACATACGTAGCTGTCGTTGAAGCTGAATTCAATTACTTAATATCTGGGAATATATTGTTTTCTAAAGTATTTGTATCGGATTTTAGCTTAAGATTTGCGACAGTAAAATTATACGATTTAATATTTAAAAGTTGCTGCCTTGACATAAGAATAGCCAACTAACTATAAGTTATTTAACATAACAACAAACAAGATAAAAATCAAAGTAAAATATAGTGTCTATGAATTATAAAAATATGTCCAAATATATTTAATATGTGTTCAGTTTAATTCAGTTTAATTGTCCGCCCTAAAAATGTTCCCATATGCGTGAAAGCAAATTGGCAGTTTCTAATGGACAATTATAATTCATATATGCCGAATAATATATAATTATATGCCTGTCACTATACGCACCCTTGGGTATATCCCAACAATGATATGCTAAAAATGCGAATTAATATATTTAACTTATTCATATATTTTTCCCTTATATTTAGACAATAGTTAGAGGATTTAAAGCGCAACTGAAGTTGTTGTGAACAGCATAAATTATAGAAAATACCGTGTAATTAATAGAGCTGACGACACTTGCCAGTAAGATTATCTTTAGGATCCGGTACTATAATGTCGCTCAAGTACCCATCGACTTTCACACCAATAAATGAGCTAATTGCTTCCCAAAAATGTCGCAACGGGTGTTTGTAGGCACTTTAAAAACCACATAAAACCGACGACATGTGAAAATGCCATAAATTATGCAACGAGCAGCGCCTGGAAGTCCATAAGATTTAGGAGCATCGGCCAGGAAGTCGAGACCTATGCCATATGGGCACACACCTTGAGGTTGGCAGCCCCAAAAGAATATCAATTGTCTGGCCATAAATCTGAATTGGGTAAATGTCAATGTCTGACTAATTAATATGAAATTCAGCGTGACTAACTGGGGTAATTACGACAATTATTATGGGGTAGCCAAACTCATGGCTCATTTAAGTTCGATTTATTGCGGGACGACTCGGTTATTTTTTCCGATTTTCTCTTACTCCCGTATAAAGCCTTCTAGCCTTAAGTTTTCATAATGTTGCCTCTTTCGAGCAATTAATGGACATAGACTTGGCTCTCAGCTCGGAATCCCAGACACTCGTGTCCTTAATCGAGCTAACCAAAAGCCCATTTAAAAACTGTTTCACTGGCGTCCAAGCCATAAATCCTTTTATGATGCGCATTTTATGGGCTTTTAAGGAACCGCATCTTGTGCGCCGCAATACAAACACTATGCCCTTTAACAGTACCTTTAAAACATTATGTTAAAACATTAATTTTTTGTATATTTCTGTGCCCTTTGCTGGTTTATTCTTTTCAGTTTGGGCCGAAACCGGTGATTTTCGTGATAGTCATAGCTCCATGACCGCCGTAGCAAATAGTTTGGATAGCACACATTTAAATAACTTTCAAACTTCGTCATCATCCAATCTAACGAATCGAAGTCGGGATCGCAAAGATGGTAAGTACACAGCAATTGAATGAAATAAACGCTTATTACTTATCACGTATTTAGAGTAGGATGGCCTGAGTTAAAAGCTAATTAATCTTTGAATCAAAATAAATTCACAAAATCTGAGAATAGATTAAACTACAGTAAAGAGTTAAAATATATTTATCATATATTTAAAAATAGTTTAAGATTTACAAATTTCCCCACATTGCTAGAGATTTGATCATGTGTTAGTCAAAATTGATTACCATTATATATACATATATAAAACTGCTATCGGAAAGATTATGAGATTAACAGATTAAGCACGAAATCTTTTTACGCGTTAATAAAAAATGAAATAAATATACAAGCGAACGTTTATTAAATAAATGATTTTAGAAAACGTTTAAAATTGGAATTTTAATAGCAGTTCCAGTGATTTCTTGTGTACACATCATGAATATCAGTTATTTTGGATCGTTACGACTAATCGTATGATATTGTACGGAATAAGCGTGGAACAGTAAACGCACTGAGTGGCTCGTTATTGATTTTATACGTGAAAGCGTATTAGATAAGAAACATAATTTATAATAATTTTCCAAAGCATGGCCAATGGGTGACGCGTAGGTGGCGGCTTGAAGGGGGGTGTGGAAGGGTGTTTGCCTCTTGGCCTTTGTCGGCGAAAATTTACTCACTCGCGTCCGTTTAGTTTTCGATTAGAGTGCTTTGATTTGCGACATGATGACGACGTCGTCGGGCCACCGAAACTGATATTTCATATGGCCAGTCACTAAGTTTATTTGTTTAAGTTTCGGTGCTCGGCAGTTCATGCCAGCGACAACAACGACGACAACAAAGACAACAACAGAGAAAGCACGCCGCCATGATCGATGACATGCTCGGAACACACATTAACGGGTTGTAAATCTGGTAGCAGCCAAAAACTAGGCTAGCCCTGCCGGCGGCCCACGTTTGAAGTTGTGGCCAACGGGCGGGTGTTAGGGCTGCGTGGATTGGGGCTTGGCGTCATTTGAAGGTTGCATGCCAATTAGTAAGGGCAACGGGGTGCGTCTGATTAGTGGCCGTTAGGCCAGCGACTGGAGAGCTGCTTCAGCAGGCGTGTCTACTTATCAAATGCAAACTAGATAAGCCCAGAAACCCTAGACAGACGCCATAAAGGCAAATAATGAGACCTCAAGCAATTCAATCTCAATGAAAACTCTTATTAATTGTATTTTTTGTCAGCAGGCAATCGCAACGTGAATGAGACCACAATCAAAACGGAGAACATATCAAATTCGGGACACGATGAACCGATGACAACCAGCGCCGATGAGCCGAAGAACGATAAGAAGAACAAGCGCCAGCGACGCCAGCGCACCCACTTCACCTCCCAGCAGCTGCAGGAGCTGGAGCATACGTTCAGTCGCAATCGCTATCCGGACATGTCGACGCGCGAGGAGATTGCCATGTGGACCAATCTAACCGAGGCCAGAGTTCGGGTGAGCATTCGTTTCATATCATATTAATTGCACAGTCGTAGCCACAAATTGTAAACAGCAGCGGCAGCCACATCAATTGTGTATGTGTGTGTAATTGTGTGTGTGCTGTGTAATTATGCGGCAATTACTGCGGCGACTGCAGCACTGTCCACTGGGCCAAAATGACCGCAATGCAACCGCAGCACGTAGCTGACACCAATGCGAATGCAAACGGCAACAAACACAAGCGCACACACACATGCAAAGTGCAAGCGCCAACTCGTAAATATGCTGAGCCCAGTCCCCACCCCACCCCCTCCACGTTCAGTCAACCCAAATTGCCGTTTGAATTCGCGCGGCTTAAGCGCTCACTGACCAAAAAACCGTCGCCATTTTGTGCTGTGCAGCGTAAATTTATGTGGTGCAGCCAGAGTGGGTTGGTGTTCGCTTTTGGGTGGCGCAGCGGTGTTTGGGCTTAGCCATTGCAGTGGCAACGGCGCAAAGTTGCCATAAATTGCCGCCTCGATTGCGGCTAAAACTTTGGCGCAGTTTGCAGCAACAGCGGCAGCAGCAGTCGCAGGGCAGCGCAGCTTTTTATGACCCTCTGTGTAAACTGGGCCGAGAACGCGAGCTTATCAAATGCCTCCCCAGCTGTTTGAACGTACCACAACAATTGCCAACAGCTATTGACAGCCTCAAGCATTTGTATGGCCAAGCAACTCGAGATTGTTAGGGGAGGGGGCGCCGTGTTATGGTTAGTTATTGTGTGTGGTATCTTTTAACACACACGCACAACAGTTGTAATTGTTTGTAAACGATAGTTGGTAAACAATTGAAGAAGTTGTGTATGCTCATAAGTGGCGCCAAGCGACAAATATGCGTGGCAAATATAAGGCCGACCGATAACTACAATATCTATATAGATATCTATTTGTTCTGGCCAGTCCGTCAGTCCGTCAAGACAGCGACAGCGACACGACACGATACACTCCAGATATGATTATGGGGCATGCATACGAGACAGCGCCTTGACTTGCCACAATTGATCGATGATGATCATAATGATGATGATCATTGGCGGCATTCGCTGTGCAACGTGTTGTACCAGTAGCGGAAATGGGTAACGTCTCATTTAAGCTGGCATATATAAAAACGTTGCAGCCGGGTGTAACCGACTGCGCAATACTCACTCACATTATAATAACAGCTTAATACAGTCGAAAACTTTGTTAAATATTCTTGTTATTTTGGACAACTGTTGAATTTTGCAATCGCCGACGATGGGAGTGGGCGTGGCCGAAACTTTTAACCCTTAAGAAGATCATCAGAAAACTGGCTGTCATATGGCTCTAAATTGTGGGAGATATGGATTTTCGCAGCTTACCAGCTCCCAAGATAGGGCGATCTTTAGAGGCGCTTTCCAGTAATCTGTCAGCAAGATTTTATATATTTGGATTTAAAACGAAGGGAGATATATAAATGAAATTGGATTTGCCACGCCCATACGTACGGACAGCACAAACCCAATATACTCTTTTCACTTCATAAATGAGTATAAACATCTGCCAGTAGGAAATTTTCCGAAAACTGTTGACAAATTGCTGCTACCAAAAATTTTTCATGGTTTTTCTATGCAAATTTGAATTTTTGGCGCATATGCGCAGAATTTTTATATAACACTTGATGGCTACTATAAAGAAATTAGCTGCGGCCGAGAAACAAGTGTCTGGCATAGGCAAAGGGGGTGGCAGTTGCCAGCGGGAGGAGAAAGTCGGGAAATTATGTCAATCTAAACATGTGTTGCGCTCAATGCATAAAATATTGATACAGTTTGTTTTATGGTCCATTATATGATGACAAAAGGTTTGCTTCTGCCCGGGCAAGGGAGGGGGCTTGACTTTGGGGTGCAACCCTCCTACCCCCCACCCTTCCATAAAATGCAAAACAATGCCAGGCAATTTGTCAGCAGCGTTCGGATGAGTTTCAATGTGGCAGCAACGAGGGTTGTTTAATGAATTAGAAACCGCATGAGAATTAATGATCATGATCGTGCTGTCTCCGCGCACAGGGGTCGAGCCGGGGAGGGGGGGTTGGTTGGTAAAGGCAAAATAACATTTGACTGCAATAATAGCGTAGGCAATAAAATTTATCAAATATACAAAAGGATTACAGCTCGCTCGGCGTGCATATATATAAATCTGGGTGGGTTTAAAATTGTCAAAAACAAAAAAAAAGAAAGTCGAAAAGAGCAGCCCCGTCTGGGCAAACAAAGCGATGCAGTAGCTGGGCAGAAAATGTTGCCGCTTCTTGGACATCCCTGATAGCTACTAATCTGAGGATTTACATGCGCCGGCAATTATGGCAATATGTTCGCTTGCCTCTTGCTGGCGTTTGTCTATTTTTTAAAAAACATTACTGAAATTTAATTCAATTAACAGTCGAGCACAGTCGTAAAAACATTTGTTGCTTCGCTTCAGTTTTCACAACAAATCGACCGTCCAATGGGGCAGAGTATAAAAATTGCTACATTCGAACAGTTCTCTTTTTTATGATGGTCAGGTGTTGCCAATGGCCTGGAAACAAACAAACATTTGTGTCTGTCTATAGGAAAGCCATTGTAGTGGCGGCATAAAAAGAAATGGCCATAAAGGAGCCACAATATGGCCAGTTAAGAGTCGACGAGTCGTCGGCTTAAAAGTTGACAGAATCAGCAAACACTGGGGAAGAGATGCCTTAAAAGTACTTATTATCAGCATGGTCAGATTGATTAACAAGCCAACTGTTTAAAGTAAGAAGTTTATTGTTCGAGCTTTAATCTTGTGTATTCTTCAGTCTTAATTAAGCCTATAAAAGACGCTAATGACTTTAGCCGAAAATCTCATCAGATCCACAAACAGAACCGTATATTAATAAAAGTTTTAAGGCTTATTAAAGCAAAAAGTGAGTAATATCAACACTTGCGAGCTTTAAGTCAAATAATTGAGTATTTATTAATTTCAATTATGATATTAAAGCTTTAATGTGCTTTCGAAGCTGCTTTGCTTAATTTTGTTGAAATATTGAACACAGGAAAAAGAAACTTAAAAAAAAGCTATTAGTTATCATCACTTAACACCAGCTGTTAATTAAATTTTTATGTTTCTATCTTTCTATATACTCTAAATAAGTATCTTTTGGAGAGTTTCTGCTGAAAAGCAAGAAATCAACTGCGTTGCGCCTTTCAAGACTCGCAACGCTTATCAATATTGTTTGCAATCAAAATTTTCACTTCAATTTCATGCTATCCAAGCGCAGCCCCGGAAGTGAGAGGGGCCCTTAGCAGCAACGACAACAACAACAACAACAATTAAGCAAATAAAAATTGTATTTAGCTGCAATTTGTGGCCATCAATCAAAATGGCAGCTCTTCACTCAAAAGACAAACCCTTAGAGCGACAAAAAAAGGCCAGCTCAGCACCGTAACTTTTGCCACATGGTCACATCGGGCCACTCATATACCATTTTTTCTTCTATTTTTTTTAACAACTTTACCTGATGAAGCAGCACCAGCATAAAACATAGCACCGAGAAGCTGGAGAGGTGCGGCAGGCGGTGTCATTGCTGCTTTCATCAAAACCAATTAGGATTTTCTGCTTGAGTCAGCGGGTGCTGGCTGAGTGGAAAATTGCGCTTGTTTTTCTCACACACAGAATTCGTATTTTTTCGTTTTTTTTTTCGTTTCCTCTCTGCAGTCACATCAATTTGCCATCATGCAAACGTTGCTATTCAGTTTTTTTTTCATTTTTTGGCCCAAACTTCAACAACTTGCTAAATGATACGTGAAAATGACAGTTGACGAGATCGATGACGTTAGTTTTGCAAGCTATAGCTCATGATGATGATGACGATGATGATGACGACGATGATGTGGTTGTTGATGATGCTGCTTCGATTGAGCAATGTACCTTGACAAATTGACACATTGCTGCAGGGATATTGAAATTGGCCAGACTGTGATTTATGCCCTGGCCAAAAGTTGCAGCAACTTTTTAGTTTTATATATATGTACATATGTATTCGTTGAGTTTCTCACGCTGCCAACTTTCAGTTACAGCTCAATCAGCGACTGCGCCTCATGCGATTTCAATTAACTGGCGCAACTAATTCGATTAAGGCAATTGCCGAGCAAATAAATGCGCATTAAATTGGCTCGTGGCAAACTTTTTCCCACCCACTTGTTAGTTGCACAGTTTCCCACAAAAACAAACAAAACGTTGCAGTTGAAATTTTGCGGCCATTTAGGCCCAGTTTATGCATACGAGCTGCGCGTGGCCGCATTTAGTTACGGGCCCGAAACGGACCGTAGCAGGCAGACAACCAGACAGGCCATAAATTGCAACCCCAGTGAATTGTGCGTTGATTTAAGTACAAATGTGGCAATGCGGCAACAAGCGCCAAAGCGTTGCATGAAATGCGCAAATTTGTAGATGGTCTAATTACCTGAACATGCCAGTCGAAATGTTGGCTGGTGGGAAACTACCAAAAAATGAAGAAAAAAAACCAGTGCAACTTAAAGCACAAAACGAATCTTTAAATAAGACGGCAACAAAACAAATAAAAGAAATTCTCATCAAAATTCGAGTAACGTCTGCACAGCGAGTTCTGTGCCGTTGTCATTTGTAGAGTCTGCCATTGTCCATATCTTATGTATGTATCTGTATCTGTGTATTTGTAGCTGAGTATCTGTATCTTTAGCTGAGTATCTGTGTGCGGTGCGCAAACTTCAGCAATAAATTACAAAGTTGCCATTTTGTTTTTTTATCTACTTGCTCTTCGCTTTTGTTTTCGCTTTTCCTTTTTTATTTTCTGTTCTTTTGTTTGCAAAATAATTTTGATTTATTTTTTGTGTCCTCTGCCTGCACAACTTGCTTTTGCTGTATACTGGCTTTTTTGGGGGTGGCACGACAAGTTTATTTATATAAAGCTCTCCATTAAAAAGAAAGGCAACGCCAACAATAACAGCAACAACAACAGCAACAACAACCAGTATGGCAGCAGTATTTATGTATATTTGTATTTATAATTACTGCACATGCGTATTACGCAGCGCCCTTTAAGCTGGGGGACTGGAGGCTGGGGGCTGCATTTTGGGGGAGTTTTTCGCACACGCGACACACACAGACGGATGCATAAATTTTCAAGTTGGCGGCAATATAATAAATTATGCGGCACGGCGACGCAATAAAAGAAAATGGCTGCCACTGCTGGCTGCGTCTGTCGCAAGCTTTTAAAACTTTAACTAACTTGCCACAAACTCGCAATCGTACTCACCCCTTGCCTCTACATTTTCGTGCTTTGCTCTTGCAGGTGTGGTTCAAGAACCGACGGGCCAAGTGGCGCAAGCGCGAGCGGAACGCGATGAATGCGGCTGTGGCAGCGGCGGACTTCAAGTCGGGCTTTGGCACACAGTTCATGCAGCCGTTTGCAGATGATTCGCTGTACTCGTCGTATCCGTACAACAATTGGACCAAGGTGCCGTCGCCGTTGGGCACCAAGCCGTTCCCCTGGCCGGTCAATCCGCTCGGCTCGATGGTGACCAGCAATCATCATCAGAACTCGGTTAACTGCTTCAACACGGGCGCCAGCGGTGTGGCGGTGAGCATGAACAATTCGATGCTGCCGGGCACAATGGGCTCCACGCTGACCAACACGAATGTGGGCGTGGGCGTGGGAGCTGCGCCCTGTCCGTATACAACACCCGCCAATCCGTATATGTATCGAGCCGCCGCCGAGCCCTGCATGAGCAGCAGCATGTCCTCGAGCATTGCCACATTGCGTTTGAAGGCGAAGCAGCATGCCACCGGCTTTGGCAGCCCCTATTCGGCGCCATCGCCAGTGTCGCGCTCGAACTCCGCCGGACTGTCCGCCTGCCAGTACGGCGTCACTGATGTTGTCTGAGAAAACGCACTCGGTGCTCTGCTCAATCAGCACCAGCACCACTTGCAGCATTTCTCCGGCCAGCACAATGGCAATGCCATGCAGCAGCATCTGACCGGCAACGGTGGCAACAACAACATGTTGCACGGTCATCATCACCACAACAACAACAACAACAACAACAGCTTGCTGCTGGATCATAGCGATTTGGGCTTGGGCTCCGGCGGAGGCGGCACCGATGACAGCGGCACAGTGTCCCACAATGATGACAACAATAAATCGCCATTGGGCACCAATGGGTTAATGTCAGCTGCCGCAGCTGGCGGCGGCGCCTCCAGCGGCAATGAAAACGGCGACGATGTGGACGAGGAGGTCATCGATTGAGCGATTGCTAACTAAGTATATACAAACCTATAAATATATTTAAATAAAATATTTAAACCAACGTACTTATAACATAAATAATTAACGATTTGTTATTGTAAAACTGCATAAATCAGCAAAAAAAAATGCATAAAAAAATAATAATAGCATAAGGCGTATTTAATTAAATTTTAGATGAAATAAAAAAACCCAAATGCAGCAACAGCAAATAAAATACAACTTTTTTGAAGAACAATAATTACATTTAAAAAACAAAAAAAAAACAAATGGAAAAAATTCTGAAAGGCCGACTTTGTGTGCAGTTTTAATTAGTTGGCATTAAGCGCCAGTCAGAAAGGCAGAAAAATTAATTACAAATTGATAATTGTGTTTTATATTTTGCATTTCTGCATTGAGATTAAATGCCAATTATGTTCATTAAATAAAAGAAAAAACAAAAAAAAAAAACAAAAACGTAATGTATAATGTTAAGTGTTTTGTACATATAAAGCAAATATTTAGCTATAGTCAGCAAGCTATATTTATAAGAAGTAGTTCACTCTTAACTGAAGAACTAATTAACTGTACTTACTAAATAGCAAAAAGTTAAAGTTGTCTGCAAATACTTTCGACACAGAAAATTAAATCTTTGCCCACTGTGCAGCAGTTAAAAACAGATATAAGAAAAATACAAAAACAAAAAAAACTTTGCCTAAGCTTTTCTAGTTTGGCAGCACATATACCAAATATTAATAAATAAATAAATAAATATATATATATACAAAAAATATATATATACAAAGAAAAACGTATCAAGATCAAGTCAAAATGTATTGTAAACAAAACTATATCAAAACCCGTAGCAGTTTTTAAGGAGTTGTCTAGTCGTATAAACAACCAGAGATAAATCAACAAAAATAGATGAACAAAATAAAAAACTACTTAAAGAAAAACAATATATAAATAAATAT
This sequence comes from Drosophila nigromelanica, assembly GCA_004149465.1. Taxonomy (NCBI): domain Eukaryota; kingdom Metazoa; phylum Arthropoda; class Insecta; order Diptera; family Drosophilidae; genus Drosophila; species Drosophila nigromelanica. The sequence goes on along the minus strand of SCDS01000218.1, from coordinate 20,756 downwards.
AAATATATTTAATAATTGTACACTTAACATTACTAGTTATAGAAATTAAATCAAACCAAAAAAAAAAAAACAATAAAAATTATGAAAAAAAATCGATTCAACAATTTTATTTGCCCAGCGTATATTTATTCATGAATAATTAATTATATAATACTTGCAGCTAACAAATGAGTTTTCGAAAATGCAAAATTAAAAAATCAAACTGTAATTTATGCGCAAAACCTGCAGCCAAGTAATAATAGGCCACGAAACGTATATAGGGAATGAATCTGTGCTTGGCCATTGGACCCTGGAGACTGGCCTTGCGGTTGGCAAGTGTTTAATTTTGGCAGGAAGGTGGTGCGTGGACTGGTGCAAAATATACCATCCATCAATTTATTCATTACAATGAAATTATGTCGAATTTATATGCACCCCACCGACCGCCGACCGGCAAATGACAAACGCCTCCCAACCCCCGAACCAAGCGAAGTTGGCCTTTTTGTGCGGCGGGGTGGCACAAAATCACCGCACAATAAAAATAATAATAAAAGGACATGCCACTGCTGCTGTTGTTGTTTCTGTTCTCGTTCCTACTGTTGTTGTTGTTGTTGTTGTTGCTGTTTTTGTTGTCCTATGCAAAATGCCCAAATGGCATTGTCAGCCATGGGGGGTGGTTGCTCGCCTTTGGCCCATCCTAGAGGGTGGGCATCAAATTTGAATTTCATATGCTGGCTGCCGCTTCACTTGCCGCTGATTGAAGGCAGGCTAATAAAGTGCCAGGGGGAGATGAAACGGAGACGCGGATGAAGAAAGAAACCCCGCTGCGTTAAGCGTCGTTCAATGCAGGCGGGCTGGGGGGATGCGAGGTAGTCCCAGTGACTGGGGGCAACCATTTGATTTATTTTATTTCCCATTCCGCCCGCTGTTAATGTTTTAATAAGATTGATTTTATTGCGACCGCTCGTCGCCCTACGCGTGGGTGTCTCCGTGCCAAAGCCAAAGGGTTAATAAGTCGCCTGCCCGCTGTTTAAGAACTTTATTAGTGCCCTGCGCCCTAACCCCGCCCCGGCCCCGTCCCCGCCCCACGGTCGTCCTATCCATGGGCAATTGCAATTGCCATGCACGAAATTAGCAATTAAATTGCTTGAATGCACAGCCCAACGGAGCATGGATAGTTAGGATGAGCAGCTGAGGAAGTGCTTAGGGTGTTTGCGATTCTGTACAGAGCCAAAACTAAACTCTGAGCAAGTTTCGGCAACTACTTGGAGCAGAGTGAAGCCTGGGCACGTTATCAGAGGCGCCACACCCGGCAACATGAATGAATGACATTATTCTTTGGCAATGCGTAATTAACTTTTTGGCGTAATTAATGCCAACTCTAATTATTGTTAATCATGCTCAGCCTGGCACAAGCAGCAATATATATGAGCTGCAATTAAAATCAGCAACATGCCAACTCAAATACGTTCATACATATTTACAGCGAACGATATTTGTGTGTACGCTTTGCATCTAACTACAACAACCAATGACACTAGCTGAAAGTGGCACTTGAACACTAAACGAATCTGACAATTTTAAAATTTCCCATTTTAATGTAAGTTTTAAGTGTTTTTTTTTTTCAAAATCAGTAAAACGGAATTGTATAAGAAATAATATACAGCATTAAAATTTCTGCATGAAATGTGAGACAAAATTCAATTACTTCGCAATTCTTTAAGCTAACATTTTATAGAAATTTTGTCAACAAAAATTGGTAAACCACAAAATTGTACATTTTTCATGCATGAAAATTGGTTCAGTTTTATTAGTTTGACACCTAAAAAGATTTACAATTTGGTATGAACAGAAAAGTTAACAAGAGAAAATTCATTTTTAAATGCCAGCAATCGATTAAAATTTAAATATCAACATTCAGAATTAAAATATAATAAAATATAATAATATAATTTCAAAAAAACAAATTTCATTATATAATATACATATATGCATTTTAATGCCAAACCAATATAGCATACAAACCATGGCCGGAAAGGTTCACCTTTTATAAATAGTTTCAGTTTAATCCAACGCCAGCTATGTCTATTTTACAAAGAACTTGGAAATTGCGATTCTCGTAAAACTTTCATATGTTTCTACACAAAAAATGTTTATGTGAACGATTAATTGTGCCATTTTCAGCTAGTGTCATTCGACTAAAAACGATGAATATGCATACGTATGTATGTATGTATGGCAGTATGTTTGTATGTAATCATATGTTTGTAAGCTGCGCCATCTTGAAATATACTCAAGACAACTCACGCACAACACAAAAGCAACGCCGAACGCTGTCAGCCATTATTTGCCTGCCAACCTTCTGATTCCGGTTTTTTGCCCCAATCCGCTCGCTCCGCTCACTGAGCAATCAGACAACCAGGCAGATGGAGCTGCCGCTCAGCCTCAGCTTCAGGCTCGACTCGTTGGCATCATTCTCCATCATTTAGTTTGTCAGTCTGCGGCAGCTTCATCATTATTATTTCTGTTCGCTGTTGTTGTTGCTTGTTTCGTTCTGTGTTGTACATAGAAACTCGTCATCGTCATGATGATATGAGACTTGCCTGTTGTTGCTTTTGGTGTATTTTTCCCTTAGGTACTTGTCTTTCTTAACTCATTGCGTTGGCCATAAATCTTTGGCGTTCTTATCTTGCCACGCACAGTTTGGCTCCCTGACTTTGGCTTTGTGTTGCGCCAGTGTCTCAGCCGTTGCCGCCTGCGACTAGGCCTGGTTAAATGTATGGCACCTGCTTAGCCAAGTCATTAGAAAGTTGCTATCTAATGAGCGACCATCGCCAACTTGGGCCAGCTGAAATTTCAATTTGCAACACTTTTTACGATCCATTGCAGCAGTGGCGGCAGCATCGGCTTTAGGGCTCATTAAATGCAAATGAAATATGAGCCAAAAGCCAAAATAATTCGCAACTTATAAACATGGGGCCCAAATAAACGAACAGGACTCAAGGAATTACGAACTGGAACTGGACCGGTCCGGTCTCCAAGCACATGAATACATGTTGCCTTTTATGGCACAAAAAGGGCGCACATAAAACACGACACCATTTTGTTGCTGCTTATTGTTGTTTTGTTGTTGCGTTTGCTATTCCGGGGCCGCTTTATTTATTTCAAATTTACTTTTGGCCATTTTATGTTGGCAAATTTTGACCTAAAAATCATAAAAGTTGTAATCAAAATGCAGCCGCGCACACAATTTATGACCAAAGCAAGCAGAAAACAATATGAATGCGATACAGAGAGAGCGAGAGAGAGAGAGAGAGACAGAGGGAAGAAGAGGGAATAATAAGGGGGGCAAAAGCAAGTTCTAATAACGTCTAAGCGCAAGTCCGGTCCGGAAGCAGGCAGCTCGAAGCTTGCGGCTCAGCGCTTATGGCTTTTTAATGGTGCCGTGTGTCGGTTTTGTGGCAAATAAAATGGCGCACATTAAAAGCATGTTACGAGGAGCCGGCACCAGGAGCCAGGCACCAGGCACCATGTAGACGTAACCAGGACTATAGGAGCGAGCAATTGCAGTGGCTGGCTGTGGGGCCCACTTGGCATACTATATTGAGGTCATGCATGGCAGCGTTGGGTAAATAAAAAATACATAAAAAATATTTTACGAGTCGAGGCAAATGCTAAAGCAGGACTAAGTCAAGGAATTGCAATAAAAATGGCGGCAAAATAAAATTGACAATATTGTCATGTTCGCCAATTTGATAGAGAGAGAGAGAGAGAGAGAGAGAGTGGGAAACGAGAAACAAAATGAGTAAATTTTAATTTACTTAAAAGGCATAAATAAAAATCATTTGAAAACGGCATTGCTATATTACAGTCTACTCATCTAACCGAAACAGGAGACGGCTTCCCGACAGCCCCACTTGCTGCTCCATGCTGAGTGTGGAGCCAATGATTATTCTGGGTTTTGTCATTTCAATTCGCATTATCCTTTGCACTTATTTTACTACTTTGTACGCTGTGCTCCTTCCACTCCCCTTTTGGCTGTGCCATCCAATTTATACAGATCTAAAAGTTGCTGTGTGTGTGTGTGTGCTGGGGTGTGTTTGCGTAATGGCGGGTGTGTAGTCGTCGTCGTCGTCGTTGCCGTTGCCGTCTGCCGAGTAACTCGCATTGTCATTGTGCAAATAAAATATGTCACGACTCGCCCACTCCAGAACTGCGTGCCCACTGCCCTGGCAGTGCTTTGTGAGCGGTGACTCACCCCCCGTTCCCCACCGCAGCGCACTGTGCCGAAACTGAAACCGAAACACGCCCCCTTGCTATTTGTATGTGTATGTATGTGTGTGTGTGTGTGTGTGTGTGTGTGTATGGGTCTCTATCTAACCTTTTGTTACCCACTGTAGTCATTGTACACCACACACAATGAGCCACACTATCGGCTGGTTGTTTCTCTTCCGCTGGTTGTTTCTCTTCCTATGTAGCAATGAAAATCGCTTTTATATAAACTTGAATGAGCGCAGAGAATGTAAATTGGATAGAGAAATAGCTACATTTAAAGAAACACAGTGCGACCCCGAAATAAGCACATGTATTGGAAAGCTATAATGCTGCAATAAAGATCGTTGCGCGACTATATTATAATATTAATGGACTGTCAGACATCTTCAACATACATATAAAACTTTAATTTATCAAAAAGCGTACAATATTTTTTTAATTCAACATTTTTTTCATTTTTATTTATTTCTCGTTCTAGTTATTGCTACCCTGATTTTCTCCCCATTTTTAAGCTTCATCTTTATTATTTCCATTTGGCATAACATTCGCTTTTCACCTTCCACCTAAAACTAAACAAAAGCTAAAATCCAAATCCATGATTTCAGCTACCAAATCCTTTTGAAAGCTGCAACCAGGTGAAAAATAACGAAATATGTTTTTATTTTCAGCCTTTTTTTCTTTATTTCTTATTTCATATTGTACATTTTTATAAAATGTTTTGCGAAAACTAAACTGACACACCAATGCACACACACACACACACACACGTGCATAGAATGGCATTCGGGGTAACTGTAAAAGACATTTTCCACTGGTTTGCTTGTAGGTGTGTGCAAGCTTGTGTGCGTGCGTGTGTATCGAGTGCTTTTTGGCTAAATGCGAAATCGATTGGAAAACAATTTCCAATTTTTAAAGAATTATCGCCGCCATATTCGCGCGTGCTATACTAAATCACACATAAGCAACCTCTAAATCTGCTACCCAGCACACTAACACACACACACACACACACACACACACGCACTGCAAACCTTTTGGCGCAGCTTTTCCTTTTTGGCTCGTTTATTTCTTTTTTATTTCGCTGCTCCTCATGGCAATATTTTCCATTTCATTTTCTGCGCGGTTTGGCTTTGGCTGCATGGCTGACTGCGTCTCGGTGTGTGTATGTGTGTGTGCGTGTGTATGTGTGTGTTTGCGTTATCTTTACCGCAATAGCAGCATTACATACCCCAGCGCATATTCATATACATATATATTTATATATATCTACGTGTATATAGACAGCCCGCAGCCATTTGCTTTTATATTCCTTTGGGTTATTGCACCTTTGACTTTGAGTTGTTGCGAATATTTTTTTCGGGCCACGTCTTTGTTGTCACCCAGGACGACCCCCACTTATTGTGCCACCCCTTCGCCAAGCAGAACCTAAGCAACCATTTCACATGTGCCATTTATTGTTATTTCTTTTTAACCAAGCGAGTGGCAAAGCTGAAAGCAGCCGCAAGTATTTCCTAATCAGGTTTTAACTACTATGTAATGGGATTCTGAGACTTTCGCATCGTTTTGTGCATGCGTCTGTCGTGGTCGGTTGGTGGATGCGAGTGTGCGTGGCAGCAAGGTGCCAAATCGTAATTTACATGGATTTCGTTGAGATACCCAACGAATTGAATTGAAAGCCAGAGCAAAGCTACCGCTAATGTATTGTAGATTATAACAAATCCCGCACAGTTTTTATGCCACACGCATGTGCATTAACATCTGGATTGATGCCGCCTCGCCGCCACTTCAGATTCTTCCAACTTCCATCTAGCAATCTATACGACGGTGCTGCTTGGAGAGCTCCTGGGACTGAAACGCACATACCTGGCCAGCCGACGCTTACGCAGGCACAGCCGCACCTCGAACGCAACATTCAGGAGCACAATGAGTGTCATGAGAACTATTACAACGGTGGCAAAGATCAGCAGGAACCAGTGAAAGTTGCAGGACATGGTCGCTGGTCGTTGCAGCCAGCCATTCCAGCTGCTAGTGCATTGCTCCACCACACATCTCCCGATCGCATTCCGTATACAGCCCTTGGCACAACACCCATTGGCACTAATCCGTCCACAGGCGGTCAATTGTGTGCTCGCTTCACTGCAGTTAACTCTCTGCCCGAACACGGGCAACACCAGCTGACCCAGCACCAAGCAAGTCAACAGAAAGCCAATCATAATGCCGGATGTAAGCTGCAACTATCGCCAATATGTTGAGGACTGAGCTGTTCCCTTTGGTTAGCTAATGAAGTAGTGTTGTGTGGCGGGTTTGGCTACTCAACCATCCTCAATTTAGAAGTAAACCGAAAAGGAATATTTTGTAGAAGTTATAAAATATGGTCAAGGCTAGCTAAAATAAATGAACAAACTCACCGAAAATTTTAATCCGTTTCAATGTGGCAGTTAAATCCGAAAACACAATTTTGTCTTAACATATTCAAATTGTAGCAAAAATGTCTCTTTAGACTTGTATAAAAAAACTGAAACGATCATAGCTCTGTCAAAAGTCAACACATTTTGATCATGATTGACTTAATTTTAACGTCTTGGTCTTTTAAATAGTATTACATTTAAATCTGGAAGCACAATTTTAGCTGAAAATGTATGTTGAAAATATGCCCAAAGCTTCCATATAGATTTAAACTATCATAAAAATATATTTTAAAAATGCCAAACCATTATCAAGGTTTACCATCAAATTCATGGTGACATTTTATCCACAAATTTTTACATAATCATAGGTTAAGACTTCAAACAAGCATTGTCAAAACTCAGCATATATTAATTATCAAATCAAATTTGGTATGTAGATAACTGGAGACCTCCCCCAAAAATTGCGACCTTGACATTCCGGCCACGCCCACTAGAATGCCCCTAACGCCCCCGCCCTTAAAAATCGGATATGCCTATATCTCTCACAGTTTTTAAGCTAGAGTTACCAAATTTGCTCACCTCCTTTGAAGATCGGTACAAACATTTCGGCCACGATTTATTATTGCGAATTTTTGTTTTTAATCAATTGTGTTAGTCATAATTAGTTTAAAAATCAACTTTAAACCCGATTCTGAGGGGGTCAAATTTTTTGTCAAAAATCATGCCAAAATTGGCAAAAAATTTGACAAGTAAAGCTCTCGGATCCATAGCTCCCTTACTTCCAACTTCCATAACTTTGTCAAAACTGAACCGATTTTTATGTTTGATGGCATTTTGGTCATGTTTTGTCATCTAGATTAGTTCTGCATTTAAAACATATGCATTTTTGAAAATAAAAATTTTTTATTTTTTTTTGTGAAAATATCATGTACCCCCTTATTCATTTTCGAAAAAAAAATATTTTCAAAATTTATAATTGCGAATTTGTGTTTTTAATCGATTGTGTTAGTCATAATTAGTATAAAAATCAACTTTAAACCCGATTCTGAGGGGGTCAATTTTTTCCCGATTTTCATGTTGAAATAATGAAAATAAAATTTGTAGGAAAAATAGCTTGCCCTCCCCCGATATCCAGAAAAATGTTATTTTCAAAATTTAAAATAACGAATTTATCTTTTTAATGGAATGTATTTGTTATAATTAATTAGAGATTAATTCTGCATTGCATAAATAATGCCTGGCTGTGTGTGTAAATAATACACTGTGAACGAGTATTGCGCTGTCGGTTACACCCGGCAGCAACGTTCTTAATTGTTGTTTATGATTTTACAACTATAGTTACTAATGAAATCTCAATTTCGCAATTTTCGCAACTCTTAGCCAAATACTAATAATGGAAGTGCGCAGCGGAGGAAAACCAAATCAATATTACAAAGTGATTTTAATGTAATTCGTGATTTCGCATAATTATGAAGTTAATAATTAAAATTTGTGTCTACATAACCAAAATGAAAACATGAAAATTTAATGCCGCCCAACACTCGATGCCAGGTGCATTGGGCAATTACAGCTGGACTTATGGCTGCTTATGTGCAGTCCCTAACCCTATTTCTGCCCCTGCCCTACCCCTGCCCCTTGTCGTTGCACCGATGGCACCTGCAAATAACTAATGCGTAAATATTAGCAAACGGCCGAAATGTGGCGACCCCACTCACCCCTTCGTGAACGTGAAACATATAAATTTGAGTCCCATATGCAATGTCCGACTGTGTTGCTGTGTTTGTAATAAGCAATCAATTATTATTATTGAATTTAGGCGCGGTTTGTGGCAGGGGCGTGGCAGGTGTCTGGACATCGGTTGGTCAGCGCTACTAATGCGCCTAATGAGAATTTAAGCATTTGCACCATCTTCCCCCCAATGCGAATGGATTTGTTAAGCACACATAACCTCACTTGCGCGCACACATAACCTCACTTATGCGAACGATGTACAGTTGCGTAAATACCATTACATTTGCGCTCATTTAGCGACGGGTTTTGGTTTAAAATTAGCTAAAATTATATAAACCTGTGTTTCATTGGCTTTGCCTCTGTATGCAATGGTAAAGTACAGATTTAAGAGAAAGATATTAATGTAATGTATTATAATAAAAAGCATATAATAATATTTATTGTTATTAGTTAGTGAAGCATTATGCAATTTTTTAAAATAAGTTTATAAGCTTATAAGTTATTAAAATTTTATAAGAAACTGTGCCGTTTTCCAATAATCATTTTAAATAATATTGCTTTTTTTATTTAAAGATAAACAAGTTATTTCTAATATTGCGCTGGCTGCTAAGGTTATAGTGTAGGGGTTATAAATATAATAAAGTTTTTCTTCTCATAGATATGAATAAAATTTATTATGAATATTTTCCAAGTGCCAAGGCATAGGTAACTGAACCATGAGAATCCGGACTCGAACCGTAGTCTAGTGCTAACATTAAACAAAAATAGCTATGCTGTTAGACTTGTTATACTTTAAATAGTAATAATAATAATTTCCTAGTTGGTAGAAACCAGTCTACAGATTAGCATTGAAATCGAAATTCGCAATTTGACTTGCGTTAATGATAATTTAATTATTGCCCCGCCATTGGGCGGGCTTAGACGCGTTACGCACTTTGCACACGGCTGTGGCGCGGCTAATTGCAGCAAATCTGCTTTGGGGTCAGTTAGCCAGTTCTGTGGATAGTTTTGTGGCCGCAGGGTGAACGCCAGTTGCCCAAAGGCTGCGCTTATTAACTGTTAATTGTGCAAATGAGCATCGGCTTTGCAGGGCAGGCGGTGGTGCCTGGGACAGGGGGACAGGTAGGGCACAGTACAGAATACGGCCCGGAATGGGGCCAGCACCAAAACATTCGTAATGAGCATATTTCATGGCATGTTAGGATGCTGGAAAGGGCTTTCGATTTGCGTACGGCTCAATAAATACACAAAAACGCAATTTTCCATTGCAATACATTTTCAAGATAACACTAAAAAATACGCGCTGACAGCTTTTGCGATATGAATGTAGCTATAACAGCAAAAGCAATAAATAAAATATGTATCAAAAAACACAACGACGAATAAAAAATATATCAACAAAAAGTGTCAGGCAACTGTCGCATTGCGATCCGCCAGATGCCGATGCGGATATGGATACGAGTTGTTCGAAATCCATATTGAAAATTGATTTAAATTTTTAATAGGCCACGCCCCCCCCCCCTTTTGGGCGCTGGCTGCGCGAGCGCTTTGATAAAAATGCAATGCACGCAACAATTGAAGGCTTACGACAAAAGATATGAAGCGACGGGGCTCTAGTTAAATATGGAAACAATAGCGACATGCGAAAATGAAATCGGGCAGGCAGCGAGGTAAAAACTGTGGCGCCTCTTGCAAGAGCCACATGCCACACGATATATGAATATATATATAATCTATATATATGCATTTCTCATAGCTCGTAGCTGTCAAATCATATTTTAATCTGCTTTGATTGCTGACTTTTGTGCAAGGGATTTGTGCAACAGCAACTGCAACTGCAACTGCAGGAGCTGCAACAGCGACTGCTATAGCAACAATTCAATGGATAAATTGCATTTTATTTTATTTATGCAAACAAAACTGCACGCAGTTGTAATATATATGTTTTTGAGCTGTGTTTGCGCTTTCCATTTGCCTTATTTGTTGTTGCCAAAGTTAAGCAGTAAAATCCACTTTTTACGAGTACAAGAGCTGCTTGTTGTAATTCATATGTGCAGAAACGAGCACCCACCAGGAATTTGTTATTAAAATATTCCAAACTCAACAGAGATGAACCGAAATTTCACAGGAAAATCACGATAACTATGGGTTTATGGAACGGAATATATAATATATGTGCAACAATGGAAGCTAACATGTTAGTCGAGCTCCAGATTAGTTAAATTATAAATTTATTTTTTATTATTATTCAAATGCTTAAAGTTAAATAGCAATTTTATCTTTATGCATATTTAATCAACTGCAGTCACTTTCCAAACTATAGTTTGGAATAGCCAAAGCTCAAAGTCAAGTTAAACGATTTATGAATCGACTTTACTTGAATCAATCATATTAATAAATTGATTATCTAATCATTTAAACCAAAATACCCTTTTTTTATTTGGCATTATATTTTTTTAGCACTTAAATTCTGAACTAGACAGTGACTCGAACAAGGAAAAACGTATCTTTTGTGCACATAGAAGAGAGTAAATAAATATATTCCTCATGGTTGTTCATCTCTAACACGTAGCTCCAACTACTGGAGGGCTCCATCACCCCCCCCCCTCCTTCACTTCCACTTGCCCTTCTCTAAAAACCATCGCCCGGCTTTGTCCACTGACTTAAATACACATAACCATAGATGGCGCCACTGTGCTAGCGACGGCGACGAGGCAGCTAGAGATTGTCAACATATTAGCTTCAAATTGCGAAAGTTCTGCGACTTTTGCTGTTGCCTCATTTTCTCTGCCACGCACACTCACACCCAAAAGTGTGTGTGTGTGTGTATGTGTGTGTGTGTGAGGTAGTGTGTGTCGCTGTTTAATGTGCTGTTGCCAACTATTTTAGCCAAAGCTCACACGGGTTGCCGCCAACGTTGCCGGGGTGCCCGGTGATTTGCTTGCTCAGCTTAACAGGGCCCAGACCAGACCACTAACACCCCCTTCCACTTGCCTCCCTCTCTCTATCTCTCACTCTACTGCCCTCTCCTTGCCCAGCCTGACCCGTCCCGCTGCTGCTGTTGAGCTACTTTGGTTGCGTTCGGTTGACATTCGTAAAATCTCAAAATCCCGAAGGTCGTTGCCAGGGATTTTCTCAGATTTTGTTAGATTTAAATGAATTAGTTGCGTGGCCGATTGATTTTTTGACCTTTTTTTTCGTACATTTTCTTTTTTTGCTTAGTTGCAGACAGCATGAGTGGGCCAAATTGCATATGCCAACTTACCAACTGGCAACTGCCAATTGCAACTGCTGTTAATGCTGGCCAGCTTTTAACCATAAATGAGTACAAATGTTTCGCACGACGGCAAATTGATGACGAAAAATATGCTTTTGGGGCTAAATGAAAAAAATTGTGCACTGCGTTTAGCAAGTAATTAAAATATGAGTCCAGCTCTGCGGCTGTGGCTCCAATGAAATATGCGCCAAGTCAACAAAGGCCAACAAGAGAGTAGAATAAATGTTGCTGCCGTGCTGGAAGAGACGGGGAGCGGATTGTAAGGGACAGCACAGGACAGGCACAGGGCTTAAAATAGCATCAAATTTCATATTCAAAATGGCATTTTACATGTTGAGCATAATTTATAAATGCACGCAGTTCAGCAGCAACAACAACAAGGAGCAAGGACATGAAATGTGCTGCGGCTGCAATATTTTTGAAGCGACATTGTCGACACTGTATGCAGAGTGCTCCGCACAACCATCGATGGACAATCTCTCTCCCTTTCTCGCTCTCTCTCTCTTTCTCCCTCTCTTACTCTCTCTTCCTCTTGTCATTGTCGTTGTCGTTGTCCATGTCGTCGCTGCGGACCAGCAAACAGCAAACAAGCCGCAACCAAACCCCAGAGCCCAATACCTGTGCCTGTGCCTTTTAATGGCCCTCGCTGGCCCTGGCCTTGGCCAACATGTTGAAAGGATTGCCTAGAGTTATGTGTGTGTGTGTGTGTGTGTGTGTGTGTGTGTGTGCCACAGTTGATTGGCTGTTATTTTTGGTGCGCGAACTGGGCGCAGCACTGTTGAAATTTGCATATCAAAAACTCACACAGAGGCGACACAGGCTGCCTGCTGGCCAAAGGACCTGACCCGGGCCCATTGTGTGTGCAGATTGCCATAATAGCCGTACCCAAAAATGTCCAAGTGCATGCCCAGTCCCGGGGGCGGGCGGCTCTATGAATTTATGAACATAATATAAATTTATTTTTGCAACTTCTCATGTTTTTGTTTGGGCCCCAAAAATCTGCATGTGCGCCGCATGCACAAAAGCCCCTGGCCAGGAGGCGTGGCACAACAAAGGGATTGTTATGTCAGTTGCAGGGCGTGTGTGTGTGTGTGTGTTTGTGTGGGTGTTGCATTTACTGTGCTCTCGAGCACGTTCAACTTTATTTATGCGTATGCAGAATACTTAATGAAAATTTAAATGTAAAAGTTACTCGTAGATTGCAGCTGCAGCTGGACATGGAACTTTGTGTGTAGCTGTTCCACCGCCCGGCTCAACAAAGGAGAAAAAATTGTTAAGCGCAGGCAATCAGAACAGAGCAGGGTACAACTTAAACGCAGGACACCACTTAAATAAATGAAAATTAGTCATGCATGTGCAGCTGAAAAGTTTACCCAAAGTGTAATTCAGATCAGGTTTGATCAACCAATATACATTACATCCACACCACTTATTATAAATCCTTTCATCAGCGATCCTAACGCTCTAGAGTAAACATCTATATTTATGATTCACTATTCTTCATCACAAATTTTTGTCAGCACAAAATACCAAATTGTGTATAAAATAAATAACCTCTTTTTAAAAAAATAAATTTTTATTTTTTTTTTGGCATGATTTTTGAAAAACAAAATTCTCCCCCTCAGTTTTAGTTTTACCAAACAATGTAAAAACCTTTTTTCTATAATAGACATATCTTAAATGTATAAAAATTCTGTTCACTCTATGGGAGTTTAAAATATGGGAGCTTTCAAACCGAATTTTTGTATATAATATACATCTTTTGAATGCAGAATAAATGTAGATATAGGACAAATCGTGACCAAAATGAATACCAGTTTAGTTTTTACCAAATTAGGGGCGACTGAAATGTAGGAGCTATACTAGTGGATCCGAAAAAATCTTAATCTATTATCTAATGCGGATTCTTTCATTTAGCAATACCTCATACAAGTAAATATAATAATCATACATATAGTTCTCAAATAATACTGCCGGATTCCTAATTTACGCTTCGAAACTCAAATGCATTTTCTAAGAATGCAATTTAACATTAAAACGATTCTGAATATGCTCCCACTTATATACATTTAAGCCATTAGATAAATAAAATAAAGAAATTCCCATTTCGTATAGATATAGATAAAGGATATAAGAACTGTGCCTCTAAGCTGGCCCTGAGCCTCTGAGTCCAGTTGGAGCTTATTATGCAAATGGCAAATGCCTTGAGACATTTTGCTACTCCTTTTAATGCGAATCGCCGCAAATGCTGCCCCTCCACCCCCTCTCCATCATCTTACCCACGCAGAATCCGAATCATTCGATTTAGATGCAAATTCATCATATAGCTGGGCATTATGCGTCGTCCAAAAGGCAAAATATAAAAAAAAACATAAAACTGAAAACTGACCAGCAAAACGTAATTCAGAATTGAAAATTCAACCTTTGGGGTTTCCATGCATAATCTAAAGCGTAGAAAATCTTTCTTTTAAAATGTTTTTTTTTTTTTGTTTTGTACAAGTTTAGTAAAACAAGCAAAACAGACTTCTAATACCCTTTCCCTCTGCACTGAAGTAAAAAATGCAAATAACTCAAAAATCCAATTGCCATAAATAAAAGCAGCTTCCCAAAGAAAAATATAAATAAAAAAAAAGCATGCACAAAAGTTTTTACTTGGTGGGGAGAGGGGCTGTGTTTGGCCAACTCGGCTCGTAACTCCATCAAATGATGTACAACTTAACACATTTGCTGTATAAATCTTGTTCTCGCAACTCGAGTTATTCAAAAATCGCTTCTAAATTGGCTACAATGTGTTTTGTTGTTGTTGTTGTTATTGTTGGTTTTTGTGGCATGTTTTGTTTTGCAGTTTTTTGTGCAGCTTTCGATTTGTGTGTAGATTTTGTGCACATTTATCTTGGGGCAGCTTAAGGGAAAAGTTATGAAATATGCGCACGAGCATCGCACAAATTGAGCAGGGGACAGGAACGGGGGGCGGGCACTGGGCAAGGGACAGGGACGGGGACAGTTGCGACTGTGGCAACTGGAAAGCCGTTACAAACAGAGACGACTGTGGCACTGCAAAGTTGGACGCAGCCAGTGCCACTGCCACAACAAATCGTCGGAAAAGCTGTTTTTTATGACTGGTCACAGTCATTCACAATCACATTCACGAACACGTTCACACACACATTCACACACACATTCACATTCACATTCTCGTAGTGACGTGCAAATGTACTTGGAAACAGTTTTTCACTCCGGAGAGCGAGGCGGAAACTTGCCATTCCTCTAATAATGGCCTTCAAGAAGAATTGTAAATATCTGAATAAGCCCTCGATTTAGCACAACAGGGTATGAAATCAGTATTAACTCTTGAATAGAACACTTGAATTCGTGTGAAGTGCAAATCTAAAGCCAAGTTATTCTGATTTGCTATAAAAGTCAAACAATGAATCTTTTAAATTTTTTAATCTTACTTTTACTTTTATTTAACCCGTTTTAAAATGAGCTTAACAAAATTGCGTCATTTTTAGTAATAGACACATATTTTGGGTATTGAACAAATACGGGATTCCAAGTCTCTCCTTAGAAACATATTTTCATAAATTTTAATTATACAACAAATTAATCCGGGCTCGATTAATTTCTAAAATCACATTATTCTAATATATTATATTATTATATTTTTTAATTTCAATAATTTATTTTATTTTAATATTTTTTAATTAATAATTTATTGGCAGCTGTGGCAAGGATTTTCTTTTATTAATATCTCAATTTGCAACGCTTTCGATTTGTTATTAGCCAAAAGTAAGAACTCAAACAGACCCAGCCAAATTTGCTAAGCCAATTTCAAGTGATAAACAAAATTGTTATACTACGCCACATACACACAGCTGCACAGAAAGCGTGTGTGTTTGTGCATGTGTGTGTTAAAATTAAATAAAATAAAATTAAATGTATATAAAATTAGGTTAATGCATGGCAGCAGCAACAAACACAAAAAAAGAAGCGAAAAACGACATTTCAGCGGCCCCTTTTATTTTATTGTTATGTAGATGAGGAAACAACAGCAGCAGCAGCAGCAGCAGCAGCGGAAGCTGCGACAATGTCCTGCAGAATAAACGCACTTGCCACACGCAGCCAGCCACATACGTCCCCTCCCCCTTCCTTCCTCCCGTCCACCGATGCTCGTTCCGATGCCTCGGCACCAAAAACATGCGACTTAAACAGGACTTATGGTTATCTGCGCATTTTATGGATATTGCGCTCCACTGGCAAAGCGTTTTGGCCTGCTTTTCAATGTGCCACACAACCTACGAACACACCCTGCCCCCTGCCGTGGCAGCCACAAAATAAATGAAGTTACTTGCCAGCCATATGTTTTGCTAAATGTTCTATGTAAATGTTAAGAAAGCACTTTAATTTCAGCGCCAGCCAGGAGCTGCCTGGGGCAAGGACATGAACTTAATGGCGCAGTGTGAACGAAAGTGAAACTGAATCACAGATACACCCAACAACTGCCCACCCCTGCAGCACCCCTTCCACTGAACTTGAGTCGAATGCCAATTAAAAGAGCATAAAACGACAAGCGACAAAGTCAAATTATGAACTGCAACGCTGAAATGCAGCGAAATGTATCCAAAAATAGTTGCAGCAACAACAGAAACAGCATCAGCGCGAGCTAAGCCTAGTTAAGCCCATGTGCATGCTACACGCTGCATGCTGCATGTTGCATGTTGGGCATTCAACATAGAAACTAAAAACTGCTCCAGCGCCAACAACGTCGCGCCATTTGTCGCTCGAGCTAAGCCCACTTAAGCCCTAAAAAACAGCAGCAACAGCAACTGCAGCAACAGCAGCAACAGCATCAGTCGAGCGGCTGTTCGATTTGACTTATGGGTTCATTTGCTTAACTGTCAGTCCAGGCGGCCTCTATTTATAGCTGGCCAGTTGAATGGGGCATCTGTAAAATATGATCTACAAAAAAGGCAGCAACAATTGCACTTGAAGTTCCTGTGCCTGGCAGGTTGTGCCACAAGTTTTTATACTCGTTCACACAGTGAAAAGAGTATATAAGATTAACAATAATCGAAATATCGACAGTCATTTTAACAATATTTAGATGTACATCGATCGATTCTTATAAATAAAAATATAAACAAGTAAAAACGTTGCAGTCGGGTGTAACCCACAGCGCAATACTCGTTCACAGTGTAATAAAACATACAGCCAGGCATTCTTTGTGCAATGCAGAATTAATCTCTAATTAATTATGACAAATACAATTAAAAAGATAAATTCGCAATTCTAAATTTTGAAAATAAAATTTTTTTCGGATATCAGGTGAAATTACATGCTTTTTTCCAAACAATTTTATTTTCCATATATTTGTAATGCAGAACTAATCTAGATGACAAAACATGACCAAAATGCCATCAAACATGAAAATCGGATCAGTTTTGACAAAGTTATGGAAGTTTGAAGTATGGGAGTTATGGATCCGAGAGCTTTACTTGTCAAAATTTTTGCTAATTTTGGTATGATTTGTAACAAAAAATTTTACCCCCTCAGAATCGGATTTAATGTTGACTTTTATAAAAAAAATTATAAAACTTTGTCTGAAGAGGATAACTACAAGTATATACCCAAAGTTTCAAGTCTCTATCTTCAATAGCGCCGAAAATAGTTACGTTCATCCGGACACACGGACAGCATGACAGATATTGCACAAATCCAATATACAAGTTTCACTAATAAAAGGCTTTTTGGGCCTATTTAAGCTAAAGCTGAAGACGCTAATCTCAAAAAAAAAAAAAATTAAAAGCTACATTCACAAAATGTAGTTTTCAGATCCCCCGCTCTCCTATCACAAGAAAGCTGTGAACGAGTATTGCGCAGTCGATTAGACTCAGCTGCAACGTTTTTACTTGTTCTTTCTTTCTCCGCGTTGAAAGTATTAGCTGGCTGCCACCTAATTGACAGCAATTTCATGGCCTGGCAAGCAACGCGTGTCGCTCAATTGTTTCGACTAAAATATGATCAAATTGATAGAAGAAATCTTCCGCAAGAGTGAGAGAATTTTTCTTTTTTTTTCATTCCTTTTTTTCAATTTTGGTGCACAATTGAGGCGTGACGTCAAGCAAATTGCCGCGTGAGCTGCCTCATTACGTCACTGAGTTGTTGCTGCCTTGCACGCAACGTAATTAGATGTGAGAGTGGATGTGGATGCCCCGTGCTGGATGCTAGTGCCCTGTCTCTAAGCATGGGATTAAGGAGCTGCCAAACGGGAAGCTGAAACAGCGCTCATATTCAAATTGTCGCGGGGTAGTTCATATTTGTTGTCACAGAGCACGCTTCGAGTACAAACAAATATTATAATAGAGGTGCATATATTGGAAAAATAAAAAGAAAATAATACTCCAGGCTGGAACTACGGCTGAGTGCATAGAACGTGAGCTGCGAGTAGCAAAGAGACTCCACAGCAGCTGTGATATTTGGGTTTTCTATTCGGATAAGTTGGGAATTGCTAGTTCAACTAGTTTAGAAACTATTAGGAGCACTCAGTATGTTCAGTTTATGCAGTTCCAGTTAAAGGACCACCATGATCAAATTCTGCAAAAATAACATTTTTTTTATCATAAAAACATAATCCACATATCCACAAATATAAATAGTATTTAAATTGTCCTTGTACATACCCACATATATTTACGTAAATGTATTTACATAACAAAAATTTTTTGTGTTGACAGCTAATATTCAATATTAATTTAACAAAAATTACCAATTCGAAAATGAATTGACTTCTCAATCATTTGTAGAGAATTTCTTAAAAAAACTTGCTGCTAAAATAAGAACAAAAAAAACGCTTTTGTGCGATCTTTGGAGGAGGTCATCAGTACGAAATAAACGAGCTGTGGATTGAGAACATCACATGTCAAAATTGTTTAATTTAATTGTTTAAAAGATAGACTCACCAAATTTGGTATATATCTGGTAATTTCCCCCAAAGATTGCGCTCTTGATATCCCGGCCCCGCCCACTAGAACGCCCCCAGCCACCCCACGAATTACGAGTAGATCACTGGTCACCTCCTTTAAATATCGACAAATTTCAAATTTCTGAAAACCGAAATTTTCCAAAATATCAATATTAGTTAAGACCTTGAACGAGTATAACGCAGTCGGTAACGGCCGACTGCAACGTCCTTACTTGTTTTTTGTTCTATTTAGTAAATACTCCTACGTTAGTGTTTAGAATACATTCTTCCGTATTTTAAATTTACATTTTTAAAGTAAGAATAAAAATAATTACGATTATTATTTATGAAAAAATACCATAACTGGCGAATCTTCAAGAGTCGGTTTCAAAAATCTATACATTCTTTCACATTTTAAATTTACATTTTTAAAGTAAGAATGCAAATAATTAATATTATTATTAATGAAAAAACACCATAACTGGCGAATCTTCAAGAGTTGGTTTCAAAAATCTCAAGCAGCGCCCATTAAAATGGCATTCGATGCGCCATTTTGTTGCTGTTGCTGTTGTTGGCGGTGAACAATATAAAAACGACAACCACCAGCTAGTAGTCAAACACACCCACACACCCCTTTAATTATGATTCAGTGCACACAAACTTTTGTTGCGTGCCTTACGTTTTGTTGCTTAGTTGTTGTTCTTGCTGTTGTCGTCGTTGTTGTTGTCCTTTTGTGCTAACTTTTCAATTCCTAATTATAATTAGAGAATCGGTTGTGTTCATAAATATTAAAAAGGGTCGCTGCTACTGCACAGCGCCCGCGATGCTTTACTTCTTTGTTGTTTTTGTTGTTGTTGTTATTGTTGTTGTTGCTCAACTGCTGGCAACGACATTCCATGAATAATTAACTCAAGTCCTTATGGGGTAACCCCACCGCCCCCTTGCCAACTGGGCGCCCATTTGCCATGCGCCATCTTGTTTGGCAACAACAGCAACAGCAACACCAACACCAACAACAACAACAACAACACCAGTGTTGCGCAGTGCTTCACAAGACGTGCGGCGGCGACATGTCATGAATTTACTTATGAATATTTGCATTTTTAATGTAATTTGTGCGATGCCCTTAGCTTCGATGGCTCCAAAGTGTTGAAAATGAGCAGTACACTGGGCCTTGTTGCGCTGCAAGTGTTGCTGTGTCAGCTGAGCAAAGAGCTTTGCAAGATATTTCATTATTTTTTTTTTTTAATTTAAATTTTAAGTTTTTATGTAATTAAACGCAAAACATATATTACCCAATAACTCTAGTAAACAAACAAAACTTCGCCGCATTCCCTAATGCATAGTGTATAATAGTTAAGCTTTAAACCTAAGCAATGTCACTGTATAACAGTTGTCACGCGCAAAGAAGCGACTATAGCGTGTGCAGGAGCCTGCTTGTTTCGTTAAATAGTTGTAGAGTTGCCTACCCATGAACAACGTCTTACAGCTGAGACAGTACCACGAAAGTCAGTGCACACAGGTGTGTGTCTCGGATAAAATGCAATGCAGGGCTTTTTCGCTTGGCGAAGATTATAAAAACAAAAATGTAGAGCTCAGAAAAACAAAATATTAATTGGGAACAAAAACAAGAAACTATAAAATTTATGAAGCGGAAACAACCGGCTATAGCGTATGCAAGAACCTGCTTGCTTCGTTAAATAGTAGTAGAGTTTCATACCCATAAACGGCGTATTACAGCAGAGACAATGTACTACGAAACGCAGTGCGCACAGGTATTGAATACAAACTATTGAAAACAAATCAGTGTTTGCCTGGCGAGGAATAAATACCCTATAAAAAATTTTTATTTTTTGCAAATAAAATATTTTGAACACCCTGTATAACCATGATATTTAGCATTTTTGTACTTTAATATATTTGCATTTATAGATTGTATATATATATATAAAATAGTTTTACCAGATTCAACTTCATGGCCATAATAAAAAACCAGCTTCACAATTCACTTGATAAACTAACAGGATACCCTAACTACAAAGAGTCATGTTTGTGTGTGTGTGTGTGTGTGTATGTGTGCACGTGTGTGTGTGTGTGTATGTGTGCACGTGTGTGTGTGTGTGTG
>SCDS01000217.1:0-50700 GCA_004149465.1 Drosophila nigromelanica | reverse complement strand
AATCTAGATGACATAGCATGACCGAAATGCCATCAAACATGAAAATCGGTTCAGTTTTGACAAAGTTATGGAAGTTTGAAGTATGCGAGCTGTGGATCTGAGAGTTTTACTTGTCAAAATTTTTGCCAATTTTGGCATGATTTTTGACAAAAAATTTTACCCCCTCAGAATCTGGTTTAATGTAGATTTTTATACTAATTATGACTAACACAATTAAATTAAAAACTTAAATTCGCAATTACTAATTTTGAATCAAACTTTTTTCGAAAATGAATAAGGGGAGGGGGGGGGGGGCGGTACAAGGGTTTCTTAAAAAAAAATGTTTTTATAAAATTCATATATTTTTAGTGCAGAAATGTTTGTACCGATCTTCAAAGGAGGTGAGCAGTTACCTTCCAAATTTGGTGCCTCTAGCTCTAGCTCAAAAACTGTGGGAGATATAGGCATATCCGATTTTTTAGCGCAGGGGCGGGCGTTACAGTGGGCGTGGCCGGGATACCAAGGTGGCAATTTTTTGGGAGGTCGTCAGCTATCTACATACCAAGTTTGATGACTCTAGCTTTAAAATTGTGGACTTTATCGATATGCGATTTTAGGTGTTATCGGTTTGCCACGCCCCCAGTGGGCGCAGCCCAAAATCCTTAACACTTGATTTTAGGTGTTATCGGTTTGCCACGCCCCCAGTGGGCGCAGCCCAAAATCCTTAACACTTTATCTGACGCGGGTACACACGAGTATATATCCAAAATCTAGCTTCAATAGCGGCGAAAAAAATTGCGTTCATGCGGACAGACGGACGGACATTGCACAAAACCAATATACTCTTTCAATTCGTGAACGAGTATAAAAAGTTTACCAATTTTCAAAAATCGTCAACAAAGTGGCAAGAGCATGGCCTGCGAATGTAGTTATAGTTCGTATGTGACACTTCCTGTAGTTAAAATGCGATTCTCTTTGAGTTATTTAATTTTGCATTTCTACCCAAATAATATCCATTATTTTAAACTTAATTTGCAGGCAACGTTTTGGGTGGCGGCATGAAGAGGAAGAGCACCGATAGTAAACTAACCAGCGCCGTGTCGCATGACGTCTCCGATGGCCTGGCCGGCAGTAAATTATCGGGCGGACAGCTGCCCGATTCGGGTCTCGCCGGCAATGTGGTGATGCGACGTGCCGCTACCATAGCCGTCGAGGATACGGACTTTGATCGGGTCGAGCGTGGATCCATATTGCAGGATATGCGCGCCGGACGCGTCAAGGCGCCCAAGCGCCGTCCGCCCTCAGCGGCCATAAATGTGCTGGGCGAGAGCAATAATAATTCGGTGTATGTCAATGGCAGCGGGATGGCCAGCAGCGCTAGCGAGCTGAGCGAAGATGGGGGCACTGGCAAGCAGGCGACCGCCTCATCCGATGACAATTCGACGGGCGAGGAGCCGCAGTTGGCCAAGCCCAAGCCGCGTGAGTGGGAAAAGAAGAAGGCGCCCTGGATGGAGGAGCTGAAGGCGTCGCAGGTGACACGCAAAAAGACATCGCCCAACGTTGAGCCGCGTAGCGGTGCTATTTCCGTGGCAGAGCGCACTTCCAAGATATTTGCCGCCGAGCAGGCGACAGCCACATCCAGCGTGCTGACCACCAGCGCCACGAGCAGCAGCAGCAACAACAGCAGCACCACCACAACTAGCAGCAATGCGACTGCCACCAAAGTGCAATCGAGTGCGGTGACTTCCTCCAGCATCATGCAGCAGTCCATGTTTGTGGAGAGCAGCATCAGCAGCAGCAGCAGCAGCAGCAGTAGCCAGAAGAAGGAGTTAACCAGTAACAGCAGCACAAATATTTTGACCAGCAACAACAACAGCCACGATGCCATCATGTCGAAGAGCATTTCAGCGACAAAGCCGACGGCATCCGCGGCACCTATAGTCCCGCCAGCTGCCAGCAGCGATGAGGAGTCACGCGCCGCACGCCCCAACACCTTGTCGATTGCTAGTCGGAACCACAGCGTCTCGCCGCTGATGAAAACCACCAATGCCAGCAGCACGCAGCAGGAGAAGGTCAACAATGAGAGTCCGGCGACAACGGTGCTCAACAATCATCAGGCCGCAGCTTTGGCCGCCGAGTCAACGCCGCGGGTGCAGCAGCTCGAGAGTCGCGTCGATAAACTGGAGGCGATGGTGTTGACGCAACAGCGCACCATTGAGGAGCTGGTGCGTACGCTGCGCGATGAGACGGAGCGCGTGAAGGTGCTGCGTGGCGAACTGGATAAATATGCGCAGTGCGTGACGCAAGTTTGAGCCAGCTTGGAGCTCAACTTTTCGGCTCCAAGTGAAACCCACAAGTTCTGCCCCTTAGTCGTGCTTGCACTTTGATTGTTGTTTTTGTTGGCCCTTTTGCTTTAGAGATTTCTGTAGTTAAAATCCATTTTAGCTAGCTTCAAATCTGTCGTATATTCAAAAACAAAATGGCGCTGTCATTTTAACCGTATACTTACATTCCAATGCTTGTCAAACTGCGTGACAAACTGTACCCAAGACAATCCCAACATGTAGTGTATAAACACACAACTTGTACTTATCAGCCGAAATTTAAGTTTAATTCCTGCCAGTTCTTTTCGAGCTGCATTTTACTATATCATATATATGTATATATATATATATATCCACTTATAACTATTTACTGTTTAATTATGAATTTTCGATAATTTTGCCATTTTGTTTTACAACTCCAAAATTTGGTATAAATTGCATGCAATAACTGTTTCAGTTCCGATACGAGTATACATATATATATATATATATTTTTGATAAGTATTTTTACAATTTTCTGAAAACTTTGTGGGCATTGTGTGATTTTTAAAATGAGCTGCGCTTTAGCATAAGCATATCCCAATTACAGTTTGTTTTGTTCATATGATTATGATTATTTTTATGATGTATTAAAGTTATGAAACATGTACTATAAATACTTAAAGAAATATATACAAAACACATATAAATAAATAAAAAAGTTCGATGAAGATACCTAAATATTAAGTAATCCAAATAAATAACTAAAATTAAACGTTTCCATGTCTCTTTTTTGTTTTTATAGCATTGCCATCATATCATCAAGTCAACTAACCAAATCATATCATAAAGAAAACTGCACTTTATTCAACTCTAACGTATATCACTAGAAATGTAGATGCATTTTAGACTAGTTGCTTTAGTGACATTGCTAATAACAATTATTCTCCTAATTAATGGCTCAATCTTGTTTTTTTAAAACAGACAACAAACACGTCGCGGGAAATTTGATAATTGGATGTTCTGAAGCAACAAATTTTGTTCGGCACTTGCTATTTTTAATGTACAGCAATTCCTTTTTATTTTGTGATAAGCTATACTAATACTTAAATATTGTGCATTTGGAAAGTTAAATAATTAAAACAAACAATAAACGGCTAGCTAGTTAATAAGAATAAACAAATCCCTCAGCTCAATTATTAGCTTAATACTTGCAATTTATTTTGATAATATCACATTTAATATTGCTTGTAAATAATGTACATTTATATACCGCTTGATAATAAATATTAATGATAAACTTAAGAGGGACACATAAGTTGTCTAATTCGTATGACTAAAACAGTTGAACTGCGCGGCAATTTTAAAAATGGGGTTTTTCTTACAACTTTGACAGCACTATGTTTTGTGGTGGCAGCTGATAGCTTTAAATGTGCATCCGCAGCTAACTTAACTTGTCTGAAATACGCGTTCGCAGCCAGCTTCACGCAAAGCTTGTTTAACAGATTTCTGTTAAGCGAGCTAACAGCTAGCTCTGCATGTAAGCTCCATCAGCGTTACGAGCTTGTAAATGCACTTGATATCAACAGCATGACACGAAGATTAAGCGTCGGCCCGATGACCGTTGGTCGAGCACGAACCTCACACGAACTTGCCTCTTTTGCAGTGGAACGAACTGTCTGTTCTTTTATGAACTGAAGCTTGTGGGCTGCTTTGCTGTTGGTCTGTAAAAGCTGCTGCTGTTGTGCTTGTTGTGCTTGTTCTACGACAGCAAATCTAAGCTAATCAGCAAGCTGCACAGTGGTCTATTATTCAAATATTATTTCATAGAATGTACGAATAATGAAAGATGTATCGAGAGAATGAACGGTCGCAGTTTCAATTTTCCTTCACATTCGCTTCATAGATGTTCAAATAAATAAATAATTAAATTAAAAGAAAATGGGATCAAATAGACGGCCTATCAAAGTACACACCTCATTAAGATATTTTATCTGTATAGTTTTTCTCGGTATCCTTGATTAATATATAGATTAATGAAGTGAATAGTTATGCATACATTTTATACGGTTCACTGTCGCTGCTCACTTATTTCTCTTTTAGAGGATTAATTGCATACTTAACATAAATTAAACACACATTGTTGTAAGTATTGTGTGCAAGAGCTATAAAAAACCGTGCTAAAAAATTTGAACCTGTTCTTGTGCCACTGTGCGCCGCTTGCCTGCCTGAGCTTGTAAGTATGTGTGTATGTGTTTGTACTTGTGCTTTTGCCTTTCTTGTGCGCTGTTGTTGTTATTGTTGCCGTTTGTTTGTTGTTGCCTTGGCACTTGGCGGCGGCTGCGACTGGCTCTGCCTCTGCCTCTGTCTCTGTCTCTGGCTCAGTCTGAGTCTCAGTCGCAGTCTCTGGCTTACTGAGCTTTTGCCAGCCTTCTTGGGCGCTAGCCAGCAAAGCACTTATCAGTTTTCTGATCGCTGTGGGAATTCAGTTAATTGTGGACGCTGTAGCCAAACGGACGCACGGCACAACCTGCTCAAAAATATATTTCACATTCGATTCTCGAACTTTATTTGTTGTTGCCGCTGCGTTTGTCTCGTGAAAGTCATTTGCCAGGCACTGCGAATGCGACTGCCACAGTCGCTGCCAATGGTTTTAAGACTAGAAGTTTTTTAAGCCACACAAGCAGGAGTCGAGGCACAAGATTTGCTAGCCAAACATAGCTGAAAACGTATTTAAGGACCGTACTAAAAGTCATATTTAAATATTTTGTATACGCAGCGTTGGACCCAAGTGCAACGTGAAGAAATAAAAATCTAAATCCAATTAAATGCAAGCATTTCGACAAAGTCAGTTAAATATATAGTTTTCAGAGTGTGTGAGTGCGGCTAAAACAAAACAAAAGAAATCAAATAAATATAATAAATAAATAAGAAACGAACTGTAAACCCCAAAACTGGTAAAAAATTAATTTAAAATTAAAACGAACACACTTTTTAAAAGCCATAAACAAATCGTCATAAAAATTCGTACACATACAGCGCGCGCCAATATTGCTCCAATTCAAAACGGCTTAGCAACAAATGCACTGTAAAGCAACAACACCAACAACATCGCAGTAACAAGAACAACAACAATATACAGCTCGCAATATAGAAAGCCAACAATCAAATACAAATAATCAACTTCAATAGCGACAACAACAACAAACAACGCCAACAACTACAACACGGGATTTAAAATCCAGCTACAACTACAACAACAACAACATCGAGAACAACAACAAATGTGGTGGGTGCATTGGTAAGCTCAGCGGGTAAAAAAAGTAACGGTTAATACATACAAAAAATAACAAAATCGCTGAAATTGGCCAAAACGATTTTTATGTTTTTTTGTTTTTATGCGCAAACGCGTTTTTTATGCTTAGCATTTTTTTTTTTGGGGTTTCATTTGTTTTTTGCAGCTTGTACTCAAAGTTTTTGCCAAGTTTTAATTTTTGCTGCCTTGCTCAACGTTTGTTTTTGTTGCTCTCGTATATTTTGACGGCTATAAAGTGGATTTGTCTTCAATTGTGTTTAGAAATCTGCACGGCCCAAACGGCAAAGCCTAAGCCGAAGCCAAAGCCAAAGCCAAAAGCGACTGCAACTGCTCTGAAAATATGTCGGCCAAAAAGGTGCAGAAAAAAAGGCATTCGAAAAAAAAAAATAAATAAATAGCCAGTGATTTGCGTCAAGGTCATCGATGAAAGTGTGTGTATGTGTGTAGTTGTTGCTGATGCTGTATGCTTTACAGTTAGCCGTTGTGGCGTGCATTAGCCATTAAAATCGAAAAAATTCGATTGAAAAGGCTTTTTTGGTTGTCTTTTGTCTCCTGGTTGATTGACAGGCGTGTAGATCAATTTTGATTGAGCAGATGCTTATCGCACAGTTACTCGTAGATTGCAGCAATGCCCGCCCGTTATTTCAATGCCCCCTGATGGACAAATGAGCTGTTACGCAGGGCTTGTCAAATTGAACGACGTGCAACTATAATTTAGTAATTTGCCTCAGCATCATTCAGCTGTTATTTTGACGCCCCAATCTATTACCAACTTGTTTGTCATAATTAACGGCTAAATCTAATTGAGTATTGGTTTGAATATTATGCTATTCAAAAAGATTTTTGTCTACAAGTAAAGTCTTGTAAATCAATTTTCTCATTTGCTTACCATTTGATTCAAACTACAGGTAGTTCGTCCTATTTTTAAATTAAATTATACATTCATTTTTATAAGTTCAATGTTCGAATTGTCTTATGAGTACTTTTTCCTGAATATGAAAAAAGATAAGAAAAATGTATCGGGAAAATGAAGATTTTCATAATTTATATATTTCATCATTTAAGCCAATACATGGCAGTAGTAACAGCAATTAAACAAAGGTATTAACAATTTCTGAAATATATTTGCCGCACATTCTATGCCAAATTGCAAAACGGCAGCCCATTGCCAAACTCGTTCAACTATTTTAATACAAATTATTATTAAAAGCTTAATTGCGGTGCAGTCGGCAACAGGCCAAACATACTTCGTAATACCAACAAAGATAGCAGCAGCAACAATGCTTCGCCTGAGCTTTGGCCAAAACAATTAACGCCGCTAAGCAAAATTAAAAAATTGTTTGCAGTTGTTGCCGCCAGTAGCAAATGATAGGCAAGAAAAAAACCTGTTGCACTATTTGAATTTTATTTTAACTGCAATGGCACTGCGTTGAAGCAGCGATTACACATATATGACAGTAATTATGATAATAAAACTAGGGGGAATGGTCTGCCCCATGCTCCATGTTGCACTAGGAGATGCCCTAGATAAACAAAGTCTCCATTAACAAAACGAAGTAAAAGGTTTTGATATAGACTTCATCTTTCAAATAACGTAATTGTCATTAATTGTTTTTTGACTCGACGAGTAGCTTTCCTCTCTTTGGGATCGTATCTTTATAAGTTGAAATCAACTGACTTTAGTCAACTTAGCTTCTCAGGCTGTCAAAAAATTAATACTAGTTTATACTGTAGGAAATATCTTTAACTATGCTTTACATCCAACTTTAGATCAGTTTTAATGTTAATAGGGTATACAAAAGTGCAATAAACTCTTAAGAAATGCCATGAAAATATAAACAATTTAATGGTCGCGGCCATTTAGTTAACTTTGCTTTACTTTTATTTGGCAGTCTGCCTGGCTGCTAACCTGACAAAAATAGCGCATACGCCGTGTGGCCTCTCCCTTGGCTTGTTTTGGCTTTGTTTGGCTTTGTTTGGCTTTGAGCCTGCCCGTCCCTCAACTCGCTGCGGGCCCCGTCAATTGTCAATGAATTGCAATCGGCATTTTTTCTGCCTCGTCGCGTGTGACTTGCTGTTGGTTTCGCTTTTGTTTTGAGAATGTTTGACAATTTGTCACATAGTCCAACACTTGATTCCACTTGCGACCCATTTGTTACACACTTTATGTTGCGATCGCGACTTCGATTCGATTCAATTCGATTTTATTGTGCTGTCCCACGTCGTACTTAGTAGCAATTTATTTGCCTTTGCCTTTGCCTTGCGTCCAGTTCACTTCTGGTTTTAAATCAAGTTTATTAACCGGAATTGCCAGCATTCTATTGTACCTAGATGTATATATATTATGTCTATTGCTTTTCTGGGCGTATCCATAGCTATCGATTAGCATTCTAATTTATATACTAACTGTTCGAATATCGCACAAATTTGACGCCAATGGGCATACACGAGTCGTCGGGCCAAGTCCAAGACCAAGACCAAGAACAACACCAAGTGCCACTGCCAAGTGACATAGACATATTTTTTTACCTACCACCAATAAAATATGAATAATTACAGCTGCATAGTAAGTGTAGTTTTTAGATTATCCACTCCCTCAACGTTCCCATGCCATTGGAGATTTTGTGATTATTTCTAGTTTTTGTGTTAATATGTCAATATAACAAAAACAATTAAAGCTCAACCTGAATTCATTGTAAATGCTCTTGTCTTCTCTTTTAGTTTCATTGTCAAAGCTGAACCAACTTTATTGGTCGTTGCTTTTTATGATCCATTTAAAAATTAAACAATTTTTTTCAATCGAAAGAAATCTAGGGTTTGAAACTTTTTAAGTTAAACTTATTTTTAACAACTCATTTAATTTGGCATACTTCATTTAAAACCAAATCTTTTTTACCCAATAACAATTTTTATGATTAAATAAGATTTGAAGATTCGAATTTCAAGTTAAATTTTTAAATCAATTGTTGTTATCAAAATAATTATAAATTATATTTTAAACCGCATTCTGAAATTATTTCCATACAATTAAAATTAAATACTCTACTTAAGGTTCAAAGCTCCCGTTACTTTATACAGATATATAATGATATTTTATTCTCGGGATATGTATGTTTCTTCTTATATTCAGTCAATATATAAATTTAAAGTTCAAACAAGTTATTGTGGGGCAAATATCGCTTACATTTTTTTTTTGGCCTTAACGTTAGCGAGCTTACAGCTGATGCTGAGGTTTCTGTGGCTGGTTCCGTTTCTGGGTCTGATATGGGTGCAGCCTTAAACTGAACTGGCCAGTTTAATAAGTGGCTACACATGTTGGATAGTGCAGTGGAGCGCCTGGTTTTTAGATAACGACGACCTTTACGGGATGTGATTAGCACTTTTACTTTTCTACGCTCTGGGATCGGTTACATAAACGCCCCGAGGTAACAACTTGAAAACTGGCTGTCGAGCTGTCAGAGATTACGAAGCTTAGAAGAAATGCGTCACAAGTGGCCAGACAGAGAAGCGAGAGAGAAGTGAAGCCACAAAGAATGAGAATAAGAAGCAGAAGCTGAAAGACAAAGGAATTTATATAGCTATCCGTTTTGTGGCTAAAATGTTGCCACTGTTTGTTGGCTGTTGTCTAATTAATGAGCCGAGCTAAGTCATTTTTTTTTTGTTGTTTTGTTGTTGGCTCTTGGCCAACTTTCATTTTTAATGAGCTGAATTTTACTCTTTATGATCGTATTGTTTTGTTTTGCACACACACAAATTCCTGGATAATTAAAAACCATTGAACGCTCTGCGGCCCAGAGCTGTGACTATGAGTAATTATATGGCCTGCGAAGAAGGCTTGATAAGAATTAGAACTGGTTTCACGACGCTAACTGGCCAACTGGCTAGCATTTTGGCTTGGCTAGCTACTGTGGCCACTGTTGCTGTTCTTTTTTAGCCAGCAACTATTTTTAGTTTGTTATTTAGTCGCTGAGCCAGCTGAGCTGCTGATGGTGCTTTAAGCTCAAATGTGGCTTGGACTTTACTGCTTAATTACAGATTTGGCTTAGCGGAAATGCCTGAAACGGAGTGCCCGCTAATTACTTAGAGGCTTTAATTAAATTAAACTATGATCGAGGTATGCATAAAGGGCGCCAATTGGCAATAAAATCAACTAAAGGCTAATGTGCGCCAGCGGCAATATGAATATGCTAAAGATTTTGGCCAACTTGTTTTGGCTCAAACACACAATACACCAGCTCTAGCTGTAGCTGTAGCCCAAGCCAAGCCAAGCCAGCTTCAATGACATGCCAATTGTTGTGGCTATCAAAATATTTGTCATTAATTATAAATATGTTGAAATCACAAGAAACAGCTTAGCATCTGCCCGGTCTTGGGCTGGGGCTGGGGCTGGTGCTGCGGCTGCGGCTGGAACTGCTGCAACTTGTTGCCGTCGATGTTGCCCCGTTTGGCCCGTTCCACCGCTGCGCGCCAGACAAGTTCAATGATTCTTCTTGCCGTGACTCAATCGCATTTGGCAACTCTTAAAAATTACCTGCAAATGTTCAAATATTTTCTGTCTGATTTGCTGTATTTGTATTTGTTTGTATATATTTTTTGCATGCCTCGCTCGTTGTTGGCAAGTGTGAAATGCACCTTGACATTTGAGTGTATCTTCTACTTCGACAACTTCTTCACCATCTGCGTCTTCTTTTCGGTTTTCCTCCTCTCCATATTTTTACCGCTTATTGATTACCGATCGCAATGAATTTGTTTTGGCATGCTAATGCTAATGCCAGGCAATAACTTTTTTTTAAATTATGCATCACTTTGCAATTTCGATGTTCACTTGAGCAATGATCACGGCGACAAGATGCCTGACAATCGTTTTGTTGTTCTTGCCCAACGCGCCCATTTAGCCAACAAATATACAGCCTGAATTTATGGCTATAAGTTAAGAGCATTCCTTTTCGTTATACTCTGTAAACGTAAATTGTGTCAAAAGCGAGTTATACTCTTGTGGCGACGAAAGAAAACAGTTTTTGATCTGTTTTTAAGAAGAACATATTTTTCTTTATTTCTGGGATGAAACTACTGTTTAATTGCTCGCTTCTGTTCTTTAATTTCAGTGATTAACAAGTCGCACCAGAACACAACATCACAAACCACATACCACACACACCACGCACACACACCAGCCAGCACAACAAGACAAAGCGGAAAGACGGTGACCCTGGAGAATGTCTCGGATTTTGAGCATGATTCAACTGCAGACAAGACAAACGGCCAAATGAATCACTTGCCGCGCAAAGAAAGTGAGCTGCATTAAGAAGACTCGCAGAACAAGAGAGTCGAAAATAAATTGATTAAAACGGCTAATTAAAGTGGACTCTTAGCAGCCACAACCGAACGGAGTCAAAGTGGATGTTGCTGAACAGAATTAAGAACGGCATGGCACACTTTTGCTGGTATCATAAATTGGTATTTTTGCTGTTGGTAAGTGTATTTTAAAATTTAGCTTAAAAATTAAAATAAAAGGAGAGATTTTGGCATGAGGGAAGATCTAGAGTCTACTTATATTGTATAAATTGAGGTTTTTATTATTTTTATATAAATAAGAAAGCATTCTAAGACTTTCATCAGCTAGTTAGTTTAAAGAGAAAATTTTGGTTTAGCTCTTAAGAATGTTTTTGAAAATCTAAAATGAACTAACTTAATTTTTAATTTTAGTTTTTAATGTTGAAGTACCTTTAATTATTTCTTGACTTTAACGGTGAACGGTGAAAATTTAACAATTTATCTGATATCTACTTTAGCTCTGGGATTTTGGCCAATACAAAATCAAACACATTCAATCAATCAATTTATAAAACAGGAAAACAAACTAATAGAATTTACATATGATTTACATATTACTTATTATAACAGCGTATCTAGTTTTGGGATATTTGGCGCCTCTTCTGTTTCCAGGACAAATTTTCTTTGGTTTAAAATTACTTAATGGTAACCATATCAGGCATTAAATAAGTGTAAAAGGTTACTGGATAAACTCCATATTAAGTTGATCGGCTCATACCACAAATACAAAATATTAATTAATTAAGGGTACATCCAGTTTTTGCTATACCCCAATAGATCTTTGTAGAAATAACAGAATTTATATATGCGAACAGTTGTTGGCTAGCAAAGCAACTAGTTTCACAGGTAGATATTTATCCCAGGCAATGTCTACACGATTCTCGACATTGAACTTTAGAGATGGATGGTATGTGAGCTGTTGTCTGTTTGTGCGGAATGATTTATTACGCACATGAGGCAAAAAATTTATGCGGGATCACATGCACACATATATAATTACTGTTGCCCAAAGCGCACAAAATCGATTCGTATTGGCCAACCCTTTTGCACTAACACTCATTCAGGTTGCATACAGTTGGCCATTTGGCATGGCTAACAGTCCCGTTGCTGCGCTAACCGCTGCTTAATGCTTTGGTCATTAAATTGCAGTTGCAGTTGCAGTTGCAGTTGCAGTTAGAGTTTAAGTTGCAATTGCACATGAGCTCCAATTGCTCACTTGGCCAATGCTTGTACGAGAAATAAATGGATTAATTGTTGGCCGTAATGGTGTCTGTTTTCAGTCTGGCTTGCATTTATTGGCCCAAATCATCCACGATGCGAATGCATTTTTTATTATTCATTTGAGATCGGGTTTGTTAATGCTAATGTCTGTTGTGGCTCCAGTTGACTGTATTGACTGCTCGCTGGACGCAGACACAAAGCGAACAGCTGATTGTGAGAAATGTAAACTAAAGTAAAGCTGGCTAAAACACACTAAAACTAAATAGCGGCAAAAGCTAAGCTAAATAATTGCACGCGATTTGCGCGCGGTTATGCGAAACTGAAAACTCAAAACTCAAAACTCAAAACTAAAGCAGCAATTGGCGAGTCGCTGTCGCCGTTGCAGTCGCTGTCGATGACGCTGGCAATTTGCAAATTATGCGCAGCGGGCGGGACGTTGATGGAGGACGCGACGAAGTGGGGTGCGGTGCGGCGTCGCGTGGTGCAACAACATTCTAAAGCCAGCTTCAGCTTTTCTTTCATACAAGTACTGCTTAGACGTGTGTCTGAGTGTAATTGTGTGTATGTGTGCGCTATGAATATGACGATTAGCAAAAAGTATATGTAGAATAGTGTAGCACTGGCAGGAGTGCTTTTGTTGAGCTGTGTAATTAATAAATGTGTGTTATTATGACAGAGACAGACTCTGAGCGTTGTAATTGGGCTTGGTGGCATTGAGCGCCCTAATGTGGGGCCGAAGATCGATGGTTCGATAATGACAACACAGTCGGGCGGCCATTGGATGGCAGGCAACAAGTTGCAAGTGGCAAGTTGCCAATTGCAACACAAGCATCAGCTGAGCGGCAGCGGGTGGTAGCTGCAATTAAACAATGGCCGCTTGGCAACAAACCCGGCTGACACATTCACATTGCGGCAACTGTTGTTGCTACTGCGACTGCTGCTGCGGCTGCTGCTGCTGCTCCTTTCAACGCCGCAACGCCCACTATAAATGCCGTAGGCCACAATCGTTACGGCCACACCACAAAATATATGCGGACAGGCCAATTCTTGTTGCCTGTTTTGACCAGACGAATTTTGATAAAAAAAAGAAACTTTTCATTATTATAGCCTGGCGACTTTTTCCGTGTTTTGGGCTTTATGCAAATCTCTAAGCGCTCTGTGTGTGGCTAGTTCGTGTCTTGAGTCATTCGTTTTTTATGCAACCGAATCCCGCATTTCGCCACATCAATCATGCAGAGACGCCTAATTGATTAGCTGCTTGCTCTGCAATGAGTGACTTTTTCTGTGCTCACTTCCGAAATTTACATTTCAAATCAAACATTAAACTTAATGTCAGTTGAAATAAGAAAAAAACAGAAATTGAAATTGAAACTCAAATTGAAATCGAAACGCAATTGAATTTAACAACGTTTTTGAAGAAGGGGAGCAGCTGGCCATAAAAGCCAACTCATAAAAGAACTTGTTTGCTTGTTCTTCTTTTTACCCATTAATAATGGGTCGCATGGGGTATAAGATTTTGTAAAAAGGATGCCCCATTAAATGTATGTATATATTTTTGGTCAGTAAAAAGAGTCGGTCTACCCACGTCCGTCTATTTGTTCCCCTGCATTTTAATAAGACAACAATAATATTCAGCAATGATTATATATATATGTGTACTTGTGTGTATGAAAGGATGTACGAGTGTATATTACGACTATTCAAAGCTAGGCGCAGGGTATCTTCTAGTTGATCACACTCAACTAGAACACTCTTACTTGACTTGTTTCCTTTTGGTGGATGCTGGTGGCTAATTAAAATCGAAGTTCTGAAGCGGCACTTGAAAGCCAATTGAGCTGCCGTACGACACGTCAGACTGGAGTACACTGAGAGCGCTCATTAAGGCGTGATTATTGCTTAATTGTTCGATGTATAACAACAGGTCTTTTGATTTGGCTAAGGCGGATATCTCATTGAGTTTCACCGACAGCGTTTAGAATTTCAAAAGACCAATTTAAGCGCCCATTTTGATTAGTTTGAACGTGTCGAAACAAATAAGAATAAAATATAAAAAAAGGCGTTTGACACTTCCGCTAAGTTGACAGCCGTGAAAATTGTCAACGCTGCTGCGAAAGGCGCAACAATTGAATGATAAATGATAAATGATAAACGATAAACTGGCCAGCAGCGCATGCCAGCTAAGTGCAAAAGAATGTCTAACAGGATTAATATTTTGCCAATTGTCAGGCCAAATCACAGCGCCTGATAAATCAATCAAGATTAAGCTTAATAATTGCCAATCTATTTTTGGTCCAAACGCATTTCATTCATTAAACTCGCAACGGCACTGACCAGTCGGTTCAAGTAACTCGCCACAATGGAAAGGAATGCCACAAGTACAATTGCAACAACAACCAAGTTGTCTTTTAATATTTTTAGAACGTTTTGGTGTCCATTTGGGTAACCAAATATTATGCGACACTATTAATGCGCGCTGAGCGCCCTTTTGGGCCCATTGTTCTGAGCTGCTCGCATTGTGATTAACTTTCAGCAATTTGTGTGTCAATGTTAAACGCTCATTCACTGCCCGCAGCAGCAGTTACTTCTGCAATTTTAGACATAAAAGGCAAGGCGAGCCGCCTCACTGGTGACTAACTCACAACTGCCAACCGCCAACTGGCAACTGGCAACTGGGTTACTGGCAACTGGGTAACTGGCAACTGGCCAGTCGCCCATTTGCTGCCTGCGCCTGTTTACACTGTAATTTTAGCACATGTGCGAAGGTGTTTTGCTTGCTCTAATGCTGCCTGCCTGCCAACAATTGTTAGATTGAATCGCTTAAATATGATCTAGAAATGTTTAGTTTTAAGCCACAACAACAAATGTAACGACAGGCGACAGTCGCCTAGTGTACGGCGCCCACACAATTCCATTTGTTGTTGTTGCACATCGCTGCGCTGTCAAGCTGTTTGCATTTATGCTCGAAAAGCTGCCGGATGTTGTTGTTGTCATTACTGCCACTTATTTATTATATCGTTTTTTTATATTAAATAATTATGTTATTATTTATCAATTGTTCTTCATACAAAAAACTACACTGCATACATATACATATATATTTTTTTATTGAATTTATTTTTTTTTTCAATTTACGCCTTTCCAATCGCATTTATTTTTATGACCCGTAGCAGTGTTTTATGTGATTTATCTCGATTACAATTAGCTATGCTGATTTTGCCAAATGCAATAAATATGTTTTATACACAATCTGTGTGCTTTTGGCCATTGCAGGGCAAGTTCGTGTCCTAAGTCTTTTGTTTTTTTGAGGCGTTAAACGTCAGTGAGGGGCGGAATTTTGAGCTGCATTGATTTGATTTATAACAATTTTGAACCGAACACCACCTAGTTCAAGCACATAGTATGCATGAGTTGCGTTCATTGAAAGCAAAGCTGTGGGTAAAGGGAAGGTCAATACTGAATTGTTAATAGCTAATGATTGTGACCTAATAACTGAGATTTATACATCTAACACAAATGCTTGTATATACAATGTATTGTATATACACGATGTATAGATATCCTTTATAACCAGTCAATCTACAATTCAGCTATTGCTCATATTCTGACCTTTATGCTTGGGTTTTTCAAAAAACTCATCTTTAATTTTCAGAATGAAAGTTTAGTCTACGTAAAAAATTTGAGTCTGAATATGAGTCACGATTTTATTATTATAAGAATGACTGATTTGATTATGAAATTAAGATTGCTTAAATTAGCAGATGATCAAAAAATTAAATTAGTTTGTAGATGTTAAAGATTTAGCTGGTATTTGTTAGGCTTAAGCAAAAGATGTTCTTGTCAGAAGTCCAAGTCTATTTAGACAGAAACCCTACTGATTTATATCTTATCTAACTAAGGTAATATGTATATGCTAAATGCTGAACAATTAAAGATGCAATTGAAATGAGATTTATTATCATATTGAGATCTCCAGGCGATAAACAGATTGAGTGTAATCCATTTACATTTAGCCTTTATTAGCTGCATTTACTACTTGCACCCACTTCAATGCACCATTTGTCAGTTAATTATGACACCGTCCAGCTGTTAACATGCTCCACAAGCCACAAGCACTTCAAACGTAGCCGCAGCATTCCATTGATGTCTTAATGAAACTCAATAAACATTATTATTCAAATGTCATAGCTGCAGAGCATGGCCGATTGGCAAGAAGACATTCGTGGCACACATAAATGACTCTCAGTGGAACGAATGATATTTTAATTACGCAAATTTATAAATAGATCGCTGAGATAAGCGGGGCGAAGTCGGGCGAATGCATCATGCGGCAGCTGATTTGCATAAAAATCGCATTCAGCGAAATGCGAGGCAATTGACACGAACATAACTAAATCATTTCCATTTTCAACTTGCAGATGTTGTGCTGCGCTTACACGCGGCCAGCCCCGGCCCCCGTCCCGGTTGCCTCTCCCGCATCAACGGGTCGACAGAGTGAGCTCATTGCGGGCAATGAGTTTCTCAAGCTGTTCCTCGATCACGACGAACAGCAGCGCAGCCTGCACAGCGATGAGGAGCTCGAGGGACCCGGTGCCGGTCGAGTGAACAGCGCCAGAAGTTTGGAGCACAAGACGCGTTTCCGCAACGCCAATGGACAGCATCAGACAGATGCCGAGGGCAAGCAGGTCGTCAAGCTGGTGACCACAGGCAGCAAGATTGTCTTTCTGGAGGATGCGCCCGCAGCGTCAACCACAAAACCAAAGTCCAGCGATGAGGTCAAGGTGGTGGCAGTCAGCGTTAGCTCCTCCAGCAAGCGTGGCGGCCGCATTAGCCGCACCCAGCCGCCGGTCTTCAAGCCCGCGACTGCCACACATTCGCACAGAAGCAGTGCGCCCAGCGCGGCCGGCGTTGACTTTGTGAATCGGTCGCACAAGAGCGAGCTCTCCATTGAGGAGACAGAGCCACGCTTGGCCGCCGATGTCATGGATGTGGAGAGCGACTCACTGAACAGTGCCTCGAATATACAAAACGTTTTGGCGGCGCCACTGCTAACGGCAGCCGCCTCCAGCCGCTCCAGTTCGGTGGCGTTCCGCGGCGCCGCTGTGACCGGGCGAAATGCCACGCGCATAAATCAGAGAGCGAACGATGCGGAGGCGGTCTCGGAGGCAAACACTCATGAGTCGGTTGCCGATGACAAATTGCTGCCGTTCCAGACTGTGATCTATCACGACACGAAGCAGGGTCACGGACCCCAGTCAAGATCAATATCATACAGTTCCATATCGCAGAACGTGGACGATCTTCATGTGCCCGGTGGCTGGCATCAGTCGGCCGGCATCTTGGCCGAGGCACAGCGCAACGTGAGCGATAGTCTAAAGCCTATGCCGCGCATTGCATCCGAGCCGTCCAAATTCTATTCCGTTCCGGCCAAAATGTACAGTGTGCCGTCCAAATTCTACTCGGAGCCAGCCAAAGTCTATTCCGAGCCGGCCAAGATGTACGGCCAGCCGGAGAAGGTCTATTCTGAGCCGGCCAAAGTCTATGGACAGCCGTCCAAGTTTTACTCGGAGCCAGCGAAAGTTTACTCGCAGCCATCTAAGGTCTATGGTGAGCCCGCCAAGACCTACTGGCCGCAAACAGTTACAACCGGTACCGGTACCGGTACCGGTGGCCGTGTCGGTGTCGGTCCCAGCACGACCAGCTCGCCCACAACAACAACAACAACAACAACAACAAGAGTGACACAATCAGGAGCAAGTTTGGCAATAGGAACAACAGCAACGCCAGTAACTGTGCCACCGGGCGCTGCCCCCGCCACCTTTGTGCCCTCGCGTCGGCCCGCAATTGTCTCGCGAATTGCATTCGGCGAGGCGCAGACAACGACAGGCAGATCCATGGAATCCCAGACAGCAACAAGCAGCACGTTGGCCACCGTGAGGCCAAGCACTTGGCAGCACCATTATCACAGTGGTCATAATCATCAATTGCAGCACCACCACCACCAACAGCACCAACAACAACAACAACAAAAGACGGCAACGAGTGCGGCCAATTCGCAGCCGCGTCGTGTACTCTTCAATTTGGATAAATTACCTTATGATTTATTGAATGCACCGCAGCCAATTTTATCAAAGAGTCCAAGCCCAAGCGAGTACCAGCAACAGCAACAGCAACAACAGCAGCAGCAGCAGCAGCATCTGCAACATCATCGTCCATGTTGGGAGCAACAACAACAACGTCAGCATTCATCACTGTCGCTTCAACATTCTAATCAAAATGCCAAAGGATTGCCCAATAGAGGTGAGTCTCGGCCCAAACAAATTACACTGTGCAACAGGTTTAGTTTTTGGGGGCTTTAGAGCAGCAACTATTTAAATGGGCGTTTCATTGGGTCGCCGCATGATGGCATAATTTATGAAACTGTAATTAGTCTAACGGCTGGTTCGAGCACATCCTAACCCTGCTGCGCAGTGTAATTTTGAGAAAAACAACGCACGTTAAGTTTAACTAATCTTGAACTTATCAAACCTCTCTCTCACTCACTTATCTCCCTCTCTCTCTAGATCTAGTCAAGTGTGTTTCCAAATTCGCACAGCAACATGCTGCGCCCGCATCAGCGTCCGGCATTAGCGCCTATTCATATAGTTCCAGCTCGATCAGCTCATCATCCTCATCCTCTGCGGCCTCCTCAGCTGGCGATGCGAACATGTTGCCACACTTTACAACCGAACGCGCCGAGCTCTACACACCGACCCCAGAGCAAAATTACGAAATTGAAGAGTCCGTAAGTGTTATGACAAACGGACGAGCCCATGGACTGCAGGGTGGCAGCAGCAGCAGCAGCGGCACCGCACTGGTCACAGCCACAACACCAGCCAGTCCAGCAACCACAACACTAGCAACAGCCACAGCCACAGCAGCAACAGCAACGGCAGCAACCGCAACAGCAACAACAACGCAACGCGGTCGCAATCGGGGCATAGACCGGGGACGTGGTTCGGTGGTGTACAACGCTAACGCAAATGCCAACGACTATGATGATGGTGGTGGTGTTGGTGGTGGCGGTGGCGATGAAGATGCTGAGGGCAGGGGCAGCGCAGATGAGTCAGATGAAGATAAAGTCGCCTATGTGGTAGAGGGACGCAACTATCGCAAGTACCGCGTCGAGGAGAAAACCGACGACGGCTTCATCGTTGGCGAATATGGCGTTGTGGACCACAACGATGGCAACCTAAGCGGTGTGCGTTACACCGCCGACTCGACCATCGATCGCAGTTTGATACAAAAGGCGTTGTTGACATTTCTGAAGCTCAAGTAAATGCACTCGCAGCTGTACTGCGGCGACTCTCGACCTGCCCGATCTGGCCGATCTGGCCAAGCTGCCCCAGCTGTGCTGCCTCAGCTGCCCAGCTGCCGCCTCAGCTGGCTTAGCTGCCTCAGCTGCCACAGCTGCAGCGGCAATTCATTTCATACACATGTGATCCAAGTCGTATTGTAGTTAGCGTAGCTTAAATTAATATAAACTAGCCTTCATTTATACAATCACAATGACACGAGCTGAAAGTGGCAAACGAATAATCAATTGTTTTTGGGCGAATATCAATCCATACTGCAAAATTCTGTTTGAATCTAATCTTTAACTAAGGATTTGCGCATGAAGCAAACTAATTTCAGCTTAAAATGGGACTTGTTGAAAGCTTCAATATTATTGCAGCAAAATACAATAGATGTAAGCTTTCATTAGTTGCATGAAGACTTCGACTTACGGCTTTAAGCTGCCGTGTGCTTTCATAGAAGCCAGAAAGCATCAACTACTATATGAAAGCTGCTCAACGTAGTTTGCTTAGACTAAGCTCGTATTTGAATGCCATTTTCAACAAGTGTCATTGGAACATAAGTATTCATAGTTAGATTGTCAACCCACGGCCACGACTCTCTGTCCTACTTTATCCTACAGTCCCCCCCTACAGCAAGTGTGCGTGTATTCTGAGTTCTGTGTGTGCGTGTGTGTGTATGCGTGTGTGTAAACGAATTTGTTTAATCTTTAGTTAATGTTTTAATTAATTTATTGTAGTTGTTGGTATTATAATTTAATATAATTCTATTTAAATTATACAGTTAACTCAAACGAAGCACAAAATTTTACCTAGCATCTTGCCATAATTTAATCATTTTACAACTTGGCCAAGTTCTACAGACTTGGCCCAAAAGCACGTACGCACCTAAATGCATAAACTATCCTAATTAGAGCCTAAGTAACTTGAAATGTGAAAAATTACAACAACAACAACAAAATGAAATAAAAATAATCGAGCAAATTAATAAAGAACACTAAACTGAAAACCTAGTCGCAATAATAAATGGATGCCCCACAGGGGGGGATGAATGCAACAAAGAGGCAAACAGGTCCCCGAAATGTAAATAGCCATTTAAAGTTGATTAAAAACATGCAGCCTGCGGCGATCGGTAACTGCCACTAGGGACATTATCATTAAACTTTAATTGATATAAACAAGTGACAAAGGGCTGATGCTCCAGCAACAACAACAAAAACAATAACAGCAGCAGCAGCAACAATGGGGCTATCAGTTTCGACAGCGAAATGCGGAAACGGCTCAGCTCAGGATAAGAGAGTACCAAGTCAGGGGGGAATGCTCCGACTTTTATAGATGCATTTGGTCAATTAAGAGCCCGCCAGTCGGCCGAAGATGCTCGTTAACAGATCTGTTTCAATACAAAGCAATACGTAGCATGCGAGCAGATAATGTTGATCATAATGATGTTTTTGCTGGCAACACGGGCTTATAAGTGCAGAACAGGACCTGAACCTGCATCTGGAGCTGTAAATGCATTCTGAAGGTCGCTGAACGGCCTTGCTTGCGGTCGGCCGGACATGTTTGGCGTCTGCGTGTCGTCATTTGGTTTTTATTGCCACTGAGGGATTGCGAATTGCAACAGGCGACTCACAAATGGCTGGAAACAAAATAAAAATATTCCACTGATTGCATGCGCCAAGCAGTTGCTATTTATAAATGTTGAACCGAAGACAATCCGCGGTGAGCGTAGAGCAGCTTTGGTATGTCATCTTATCGCTGGGCAGCAATCAGGGCCTCTGGACCGTTGCCCCAGCATCGAACACAGAATCTGTGTGAAATAGTATGCATGCTGTGCCCATAAACTTGGCGAAAAGAGAATGTGCCGCACAGATTTTATTTTAACGCGAAATACCTGAGACAGGGGCAGACACCAGAGTAAACATTAAGATGATGCTGATGCTGGTGCTGATGCTGATGCTGATGCTGGTGCCGTGCCCTCTGTGGTCAGCTGCCTGATGGACAGCTAAAAGGAACTGGTTCTAGTTATACCGTTGCAGCCATAGTTTCATCTGTGTCCAACTGTGGCAATTACTGCACTTCCCCCTTATTCCCCCTGAGTAAACAGTTCTGCTGCGAAAATAATTTACAGTGCGGCAGAACAGTGCCTAAAAGTGTCTGTGGCATGATGAACGTTAAGCGAACACGTTCGCCTCGGGGCCAGGCTCGGTGGGGATATCTGCTGCGAATCTGTGTTTGGGGGCGTGCGGCAGTGCGTGTCGGCCATAAATTTGAAAACTACACGATTGTTTCTGGCTCTGCGGACTGACAGGTTGAACGACGCTGGCAGCACGCCCGCACGTCCTTTTTAGTTGCTTTTTAATGTGGTGGGCGTGGCGCGTGGATTGCCATTCTGACAGCTCTCTGTAGCTGGTGCTTGGCTTCATTAAATTGGCTTTAGGCTTCTTGCCTTGAGCTGTTAACGTTGTTGCATTTGTAATTTTTGTTTATCCCGTTCCGGTACAAGTGTCCTGTTTGCATCTTCGTTAATTACGCCAGGAGTTTCTTAACTACAACATTGTTGCTCCCCTTTAATGTAGTTGCCCGGCTGGATTCATTTTTCATAATTTACGAGCACTTTTATTCAATATTCCAGTCATTGGCATGATCGATCGTGCTTTGGAAATTTACGACATGACATTATAATTGACCGATTTGTCATTATAATTAGCGAACACGCACTGCAGGCGTGCAAGCTGGTCGTCTGGTCTAGGCAAATCGCTTCTACAGGAGCTCCAAGGGTTTTCTATAATTTATGCATATGCAGTGCACTATTTTTAGACAGG
The DNA here is from genome assembly GCA_004149465.1 of Drosophila nigromelanica. Classification (NCBI taxonomy): domain Eukaryota; kingdom Metazoa; phylum Arthropoda; class Insecta; order Diptera; family Drosophilidae; genus Drosophila; species Drosophila nigromelanica. The sequence goes on along the minus strand of SCDS01000217.1, from coordinate 28,391 downwards.
ATGTTGTAGAGCCATGGAAATATTCGCAGGAATGTTAACAAATTTTAGCTACGCATATGCATAACATAATTTATTATTCATTAAAAAACTGGTTACAATTAAGTTGTAAGCAGATATGAATATGTGAGGCACACAATTACGATTTATAAGGTTCAATCCCCATTGTATATTGTTTCCTTTTCCAATTGAATATAGTTTTACTTTTACTCAATGCGTAAAAAAGAAATTTCTACCGCCATCTATTGTTGGTTGGCTGCAGTTTACTTTTTGAAAATTGTAGGTGCCTCAAAGTATGCAATAGTTTTTAAAATGCAATTTTGTATAATATGTCAGTAGCTCTCAAACTGATTGTTTTCAGTAAATCTTAAACTTTAACTCATATTCGTGGCTTGCCATTTGATTTAAAAAAAGTAAAACAAGAATTTCATGAAAACATATTTATATATATTTATTTATATATTTTTTTTCAAAGGAAAATTGTGTTTTTTATCTCAGTTGCGAGAAAATATGTATCTAAATTCCTTTTGTCCCGTATATATATTATGTACATATATCTATTGACATTAATTCTAATGAAAACAACAGACTCGATGGCACCACATAATCCCAGTTAAATTTGCAATCCTATTAAACGCTCGGAAAAACTCTTTATTCTTTCTACAAACTGATTCTATAATTTTACTTGGAAGAGGCAGCGCCCAAATACCGTACCGGAAATGCGAACTAAAAAGTCATGAATCAAGCAAAAAGTTAATTCAAGAAAAAGTAAAAATAAAAATACCACACGTGCAAATAAACAAAAAGAATGCAAATCATTGCATGTCCTTCGAAACCGCACCGTGCAACTGCAGACAAGACAGACGCAGCCCGGTTCAAGTGGCATACGACGGACTCTCGAATATATATGGAGCAGAACTAATTGTGGGCAAAGCAATTAGCAGGAAATATATTTAAGACTCAACACTTTACTAATCTGCAAGTGTCAAGCGGCGCGTTCCAGCCGCCAGGACAACGATGAGCAACCGCACAATCATAATGGTGGTAAAGGAGTTGACATGGGCAGACCGTCCGACTGGCTGACTGGCTGCTTGGCTGTCTCGCCGACTGGCATTCAGGGTTGAAGTGTGCGTTCTGAGTACAAAAAAAAAAAAACAAAACAAAACGTAGCACCAGCATAGAGCACACGGCTGGAATCAGAATTCGCTCGAACTGCAAGGGGTTGACTCAGACAGGGGACAGGAACAGGAGCAGCGACATGGCATAGGGTCCTGGTCGGCGTGATGACAACAGGTCTCTGTCGCTATCAACAGGCACTGGCTCAACAATGTGTATTTCTTGGGCTCTCTCCTTTGTGTGCTACCTTTTCGCATAATGAAATATAAGTACCATAAGACGTTTGATATCAAAGGACATTCGATCGGGCATGCAACATGCGCTCATTGCTGCGCCTTTACCATTGTCTACCCGTTGTCGTTATTGCTGTTGTTGTTGTTCTTGTTTTTGTTGTCATTTTGTTAAGCGTTTTCTCGTATTTATGCCAAAGATTACATGTTGATCTCGCATATCTTTCATCTTGACGGTAGTTGGAGCCGGGTCGTGCGTGCTTCCCACGTCGCCGACATTCGATACGAACTGAGTACAGAATTTAAAATCAAAATGCCGTCAGTCAGTAGCGCAGCGAAAGTCATGACAATGCATTAATTAAACCGAACTATGAACTAACCAAGTGAAATATTAATTCATAGAGCGTGGAGTATGTGCCATGATAGATCTTGGCCAAAATCTAGATAATGCTGTTGACAAGTTTACCCCGCTTCTTTGGTAGTCTGAACAAAATGTTGTCTATTGTGTCCACGCATGATGCTAAAATACCGATAAGCCATGCCTAGAACTGCTCCATTCATTCAATTCACCCGATCAGGCAGTTAGCGCTCTTGATGAGGGTTCATTTCATAATTGAAACAAAAAACATATTGCGCATGCACTCTCCAATTTCAAAAACATTCGAGATTGATCGCAACTCCATTCACTTGTTCGATTGAAGATGAAGGCCATAGAAATGAAAACCCTTTTTTTTTGCCAACCTGTACCTCTATCGCATTTTTGTTTTACATTTTTCGCTGAAAAGAACATTTCGTGGAAGTTAATTCTCCTTTTTTTTTTTTGCTATTTATTGAAAACTCAACTAAGTCTTCAATTTTTCTATTCGCCTTTTTTGTTGAAAATATCCAAGAATATCTCCCGCATGATTGGTTCGATCGTCTGAATCACTTGTCTAGCGCCCCCATTTGTTCAAAATTTAATGTTTTTATGCCTCCCCCCCGCCCCCTGTCATTTGGAGCAACTCAAGTGTGGGATCAATTGTTGTATGGAGTTGGCAGTTAGCGCATCAGGTGCCGTCACATTATTCTGTAGGATAATGCGCCTTGAATTGCTTAAGTTTTGTATTCAATATCAATCAGCCATGTATCCTTGAGTGGAAACTCACATTGGCATTGGCCTTCCCACGGCCAAATTAATTGTTGAGTGATGAGTATCAAAAGATATCTAAGGGTGAAGGTTAATGATCTTTTTCAATTGCAGAGCGTTGAACTCGAGCTGTAATGAAAAGGGCTGCTATAAGAGTTTATTTGTTTATATTTAAACGACTTAAGTTAAATTAGATTTATGATTGAAATATAGTAAAGAAATATGAATAAGCAAAATATAACTTTATTTTATAATATATTTCGAAAAAAATCTTGTGTATTGCGGAAAATGCTTTCGACATTTTATTTTAAAATTTATGCGTTTAAAATATCCAAAAATAAAATAACGAATTTGAATCCATTGAAAAGGGGTATAAAAGGCTAAAATGGCAAATGTATTTAACACGCAAAAGGAGGCATCTCCGACCCCATAAAGTATATATATTCTTGATCAGGACGACGAACTGGTGATTTGGCCCTGTCCGTCTGTATGAATGCAGCGTTCTCGGAAACTACAAAAGCTAGACATCTGATCTTGGACTCATTCAGTTTGTATATACCATACGCAGATCAAGTTTATTTCAAAAGATCGATAACCCTTTCCGTTTTCTTATTATCGATATTTATTGTTTTTCGATCCGGTTTTTTTCATATCATCTGAACTATAAGTTTCCTTAGTGGCGGCCAAGCGTAGATGATTGGCTGAAGCGCAAGCAATTTAAGTATTCTTGTGCATGAAAAATGCAGAATTTGTGTAACGTTTTTATTGGAATTTATTCTTTTGCAATGTTTAAGTTGAGTTTTATCACAACAAAATCAGATCGTGGTGTACTACACTCGGAAAGAGTCGTGCAGCTGAAGCTGAAAAGTCGGCGGTTCCAACCCCGCGTAAGAGACGTTAATTAATTATAGTTTAGTTTTTAGGTGCACCTCATAAAGTGCCGTGCGTTTTTGTATATGTGTGATCTTTCATGATTTCAATTCGTTTTTAAGTTCGTAACTTTAAGTCAGATTTTTTTTTTAGATTCATGTTTATGATACAAATGAAAATTTATCAAGATATGTTTTTATTCAGTACTTTTTTTTACATATCTTAACTATTATGATCAGTAAATCTATTTTTAAGTATCGAAGCAAAAGTTTGCCAATATCCTGGTGTTCGTTTTCAACACATCAGGTTACCTAGGGTACGTTTTAATATCAATGGAGTTTGCCGACTTCCTGCTATAGCAGTGACGTTTTCTTATGCTAATCTAATCAAAGCAAGTTACCGCTGCAAATCCAACTATCTGACGATCTAAGGATCTCTCGCAAAAACCAAACACAAGCTAGTTTTTGCGACACTTTTAGCTGGAAAGCTGGTTCGACTAATGGTAGATGATTATCGTGGCTGGGCAAGTGAAAACATAAACACATTTTGCTGAGGATGTTTGCAGGAAATGTGTAAAATTTCGTTAATCGTTAGATGAAATCGGAAACTCCTTCGGGATGAGGCGCAGGCGTGAGAAATGGAACGCAATGGCATCGTCTATCGATGGCTGCAAATCAAATAATCTGCGCATGACATAATCTTTGGGCTTAGCACATGCAAACGACTTAGCCAAGAAACAAAAAAGGCAACCAGAGGCGGGCAGCAGCAACAGGACATCCTACTTACTGCTAAAGCAGCAACAACAACAGCACTGAGAGAGAGAAAGAGGGCGAAAAAAATTCAATTCTAAAAAAGGCAAACAAAAAGTCCTTAAGTTATGTTGTGCGTCATTTTGGCTGGCAAATGGAATGAAAACAAAGGAACCAGAGCGAGCTGCAGAGCGCGATGCTGCCAAAAAGGACGCAGCACAAAGGGACTGGCACTTATGCAAACCTCCTTGCTGGAACCAGGACGCAACAATCAATTGAAATGGAAGCAGCGACTTCATCACTTGTTTCCTCTGCGCGCGCTGCTCCTGTTGCATAAATTGCGAGCATTCAAATGCCTGAAAGAGGACACGCTCAGATATCAGGTTAACAGCGGTACGGGAACGAATCCCATCAAGACCTGAGTTGATGAGGACGATGCGCTCATATGATCTTGGAGGTGTGTCCCATTGTTTGGTCGCGCTTCCGTGCCAGCCATATGAAACTTATCTCAGCGGATGCCTTTACTCTGCTCTGGTCTGTATATATATATATACACATTTTTTTTGCACGTGCAGCCCTGGGAACCGCGTCCTGGCAGTGCTCCTACTCCTGTGCCTGTTTGTCAAACCCGACAAAAGTTGCTCAACTTTCTGCCGTCATCCTTCGGCTCCTACTTTACGCAATTTCGGGTCGACATTTGAGCACTTTAATTTCATGTTTTCGTGAATTGTTCAAATGATTTCTCAAGATCAGATTGCTTATCTGCCAGCTACCTTGTCCCTGTTCCCTGCGCTGTCCTGATTCAATTTGTATGCTGTGTAATTATTGCGCTTTTTTGTAGTTGTTGTACCTTTCGGTTTTTTTTTTGCCTCTAATAGTTTACTTCCTGGGTTCCATCCATGCTTACGAATGAACTTGGTCGCTTAGCCGTTTTGACGTGATTTCTGAGTCGCTTCCTGTTGATGTCACATTCCCTCAATCCTTTTGTCCGCCCTTTGGAGACTTGTCTGTTTGTACATTTCGGTTGACATGCTTTTATGAACTTTGCTTTAGTTGCTGCGTTGCTGCATTGATTTCTCGTTTGAACGGAAGTTACCCGAAACGGCTTTTCATTTCCGCACATTCGATGCATCTTTTTTTAAAAAGATATTTGCATAATATGGGTGCCAAAAACACAATTATAATGATGATTTGTTATACAAATTTCAATAAATTTTGCGCGCGAAGAAAACAGGAAATGCTAGAAAATTAGAAAGAAGATGGGGCATGAAAATAAATATGACAATATTACTATACAGCAGTAATAAGGATTTTGCTTATGCTTCTAAAAGATATCAATAAATTTTATTAGTAAATATATATATTCGTTAATATAAATGGAGTCACATTCCTCGGAAAATCTGTGGTCTGCATTTAAAACCTATGCTGCTGCATGGTTTATTTCATAGCCTAATAAAATTAGATGCTAAATATTAAAATAGTATATTTTGTAATCCTAAAGAAGTTAAATCTCATTAAAGTAAATGGAAAGGATTGTTTTTTTTTGAAATCTCACACAGTTAAATATTTGATTTTAAGGGATGAATTCGGAAGTAAATATCGAGCTCTGCTTTTCAACCAGGCAAGGTCTAAAATTCGAAAAGCGTTTAAAAACAATAGCACAAAAACACATAATTCTTATCGAAAAAAGTGATCAACAAACAGAGTAACTCGTAAAGACACGTACAATGCTTTCTGACAAGCCATAAACGGAATACAAAACGTTCACCTAATGACATTCGGGACTTTCCCATCAAAAGTCTGGCACGATTCATAATGATGGGCGAGGGAACAGCCGACGATGGTTAGCGCTGCTCAATGAACGGTAGCAACTTTTCGGCCATAAACTGTGAAATACAAAATACAAAATTTTCCACATTGCGCCAACGCAAATGAAGAAAATTTCCCAAAATGCCTTAACCCTTTCGGTTTGGTCGAAGTGTCATTAGGCCTGTGGCGTCGTCAGACGCCTGCCAACAATGTCATATTAGTCTATGTAGTTACAGCGATAGTGCTGCATGTTTATGAGCCTTAACCCTTTTGGCCACTATCGCTGGCGATTCATAAAAATGCATCGAAAGTGCCAACGAAGCCCATAAAAACCAGCAACCCAAAGGAGCATGCTACCTGTAGATATTCTTGGCATTCTTCGAAGACAAAAAGGTGCTAACTACAGTTTTTCATGATCATCATTAGCCTCAGCGACCAGGCGGCCGGGCGACCACGGGTCGGCTACTGAGCCTGCTTTTGCCTAGGCCTAATGCAGTTGTGACACCCTCTCAACCCTTTCGCTTTCGTAGGGCGCAAAGCGCAAGGCGGCCGCCCAACCTGCAGTCCTTAAGGAATTTTGCTAAAAAGTCATATGCCGTGCGCTCTTTCCACGAATCGGTTTATTCACTTTTCGGGTTGACCTTCGAATGGGAGTGGCCATATGTGTACGTGGTCTACCTGAGGCCATACCTGAGACCTGGTTACCTGTGTGCGAGCGCTGTTTAAAGTCTTGTGGTGGATTTAGCGTTAATCCGCAGGGATTAGCGGAATTAGCGGCTCGCCGGCGTTACGATTTTTCATTAAGTAATGGAGCTGTACTTAAAATGAATGAAATGCGCACTCGGAGTTTTCCTGTAAAATTGTCGCTTAGGTAAATTCAATTGAATGTGGAGCAGAAGAGTTTTTATATTTATGCATTTTGTGGGAAAGTTTTTAAAATGACAGCAGGTGACAGCTTCGGTAGATGCAGCATCAACTGAAATAAACAGTATGCATATTCATGAGTTCCCACGATAAACCCCACGCTAGTTGCCTGAGTCACAGCCCATCATTCAAATTGACCGATGGTCACATAGCAGTACACTTAAATTTGATATGTCATCGTCATCTGGTTTAGTAGAGCATCGTAATCAACAGTAGTCGCCCAGTGGTCTCTCTCTCCATATCGGCGTAGGCTAATGATCTGCATCGTTATAGGAATAACACCACACGCAAGCGCATTCCCATGCTGCACACCTGAGAAACCTGAGTGACGGACTGTTCCCGGTGCGGTGGTGGGTGGGTGTCCACGACACATGCTCATCACACCCAATCTAAACACAAAACCGAAAAAACGTGAACTACCCTCAGCATCAGCATCAACAACTGTCCAGTCGAGGGGTTGCTATTCTAATTAGACCCTTCTGGCCTTTTATTTGTTGCTGTTGTTGCTATCATCACAAGCATTTTATTGATCAAGTTACGCATCCGTAATATGAATCGAAGCAATATAATTGCTCTTTTTAAACTGTCTGTCATATATCAATGCGTACGCATTGCATTTGCATGTCGCACTCAGGTTCCCACAGCGGCATAGACGGATTGACAACCCCTAGGGCCAGGGATCGAGACGTTAGGCGTTCGAGTTTTAATCGCACCAGACTTACGGGATCTTGCTTAACATTTATTAAGTACAATATTTTTCGCCTGAATTCTATAATGCTAGCAGTTGCTTCAGACGCTGATCCTTTTGTTGAGTTTTTGCCTCTGCGAAAAGCTTGCTTTAAATTATTTGCCCTTGGCTGATCTTGATCTTTGTCGTGGTATTGGTCGTGGTCGTGGTCCTGGTCTTGGCTCTGGTCCTGGTCCTGGTCATCGTCTCTAATCTGCTTAAGCGGCATGCGATTAGGCCCCTGCCCCTTGGTAGAACCTTACTGGCTGTTGGTTTAGTTAAGCGCGGGGCGATTAAAATGATGCCACTTGAATTTAATTTGAGCTGCCCTCTGCAAAAGGCATACGCTAAGCTGGCTTAGTTAAGGCTAAGAAAGCGAGTGTGGCGGTGGGTTCAACTGGGCATGAGTGGCTAAAGCTGCAGCTTTGAGTGGATGAATGCCACAAAGTGTTTTTGATATTTGGCCAATCAATCGAAGAGTCCGCTTATAAAGCAATTGCATCATAAAAGTTCATTTGGCTCAATAGATGAATGAAAACAATTACAATAAAAGCACCCCGCACAGTCCAAGAACAGAACAACCCTTGCACAGTGGTTCGGGTGGTGCAGCAGAGACAATGCGACGTGTACCCACAGGTACTTCACACAAATCACACAAGGCAAGGCAACAATGGCCAGCGCCATAAACGGCCAGCCATGAGTGCTGATGAGGATGTGCCTGCTCTTACTATTAACAACTGTCGCACAACAGGCTGGCTCTCTCAAATCAAAGAGAGCGAGGGAGAGAGAGCGAGATTGAGAGAGAGCAGGTAGTCGCTCAGAGCGAACCTCAACGGAAAAAGGCCATAAAACCCCGGAGGCGAAAAGTTGAGAATGAGCACAAGCGACGGCTGCTCAATGAATTTTCGCAATGGCAGCCGCTGCCTGCAGGATCATAAATCGCTGCCAGCCAGGCCGTTAGAGGCAGCGTGTGCGAGCGAGTGCACAATAGCTGGCCAACCCTGTCGGGCGAGCCGGCGCAACGACCAATGAACGCGCTTGGCAGCTACCTAGGGGTGATCGACTGTTCGTTGAATGGTACGGCGGCAGGATTTGTGAGCGCAGGACTATTAAAACGGGAGCTGGGTGGTGAGCAGACAACACAATCATCCGTGATCTCAACGAGTCCACTTCGCTCGTCCTTCTCGTCGCCGCGTCGTGCGCTAAACTGAACTAATAAAAATCGAACTGAAATTTGAAAGCAATTTGTAAATTGCTAAAGTGCAAAGTGCGTGCATATTATCCTGTCCAAGTTGTGCCTATAAAAACGCCAAAATTACGCCCCACATCGGTATGCAATCGTCGGAGGGTTCGCCAGACATGATGGATCAAAAATACAACAGCGTACGGCTATCGCCAGCTGCATCGAGTAAGTATTTGGCCCGGCTAACTCACTCCCAGAGCTCCCCCTAACTCCCCGCTCCAATCGTGAATACGTAGCTAATGAAATCTCTTGCTCCTTCTGCCGCTTTCAGGTCGTATTCTCTACCATGTGCCTTGCAAGGTCTGCCGGGATCACAGCTCCGGCAAGCATTACGGCATCTATGCCTGCGATGGGTGCGCCGGCTTCTTCAAGCGCAGCATCCGCCGCTCCCGCCAGTACGTGTGCAAGTCACAGAAGCAGGGTCTCTGCGTCGTGGACAAGACGCATCGCAATCAGTGTCGCGCCTGCCGGCTGCGCAAGTGCTTTGAGGTGGGCATGAACAAGGATGCAGTGCAGCACGAGCGCGGGCCACGCAACTCAACGCTGCGCCGCCACATGGCCATGTACAAGGATGCGATGATGGGCGCTGCAGAGCTGCCACAGATACCGCCGGAGATACTCATGAATACGGCTGCACTGACTGGGTTTCCGGGCATGCCGATGCCCATTCCGGGCGTGCAACGTGGTCACCACCATGCCGCACTGAGCGCCGCCTTCCAGCCACCAACGCCCGCCGCCGTGCTCGATCTGTCTGTGCCGCGTGTGCCGCATCATCCGGTGCACCAGGGCCACCACGGCTTCTTCTCGCCCACCGCCGCCTACATGAACGCGCTGGCCACTCGGGCGCTGCCGCCAACACCGCCGCTGATGGCCGCCGAGCACATCAAGGAGACGGCCGCGGAGCATCTGTTCAAGAACGTGAACTGGATTAAGAGTGTGCGCGCCTTCACCGAGCTGCCCATGCCCGACCAGCTGCTGCTCCTGGAGGAGTCCTGGAAGGAGTTCTTCATTCTGGCCATGGCCCAGTATCTCATGCCCATGAACTTCGCCCAGCTGTTGTTTGTGTACGAGTCGGAGAATGCCAATCGGGAGATTGTGACCATAGTTGCCCGTGAGGTGCACGCCTTCCAGGATGTGCTGAACCAGCTGTGCCATCTGAATGTCGACAGCACGGAATATGAGTGCCTGCGCGCCATCTCCCTGTTCCGCAAGTCGCCGCCCGCGGCTAGCTCCACGGAGGATCTGGCCAACAGCTCCATTTTGACCGGCAGTGGCAGCCCCAACTCCAGCGCCTCGGCGGAGTCGCGCGGTCTGCTGGAGTCCAGCAAGGTGGCGGCCATGCACAACGATGCCCGCAATGCGCTGCACAACTACATCTCGCGCACGCATCCCAACCAGCCGCTGCGCTTCCAGACGCTGCTCGGTGTCGTTGCGCTCATGCACAAGGTGTCCAGCTTCACCATCGAGGAGCTGTTCTTCCGCAAGACCATCGGCGATATAACCATCGTGCGTCTCATTTCGGACATGTACAGTCAGCGTAAAATTTGAGTTCAAGGCGCAATCTAAAATCGGAACGACTCGAATTGCCGTCGGCAAGTCCGCGTCCGTGCACTTGAAGTGCCTTCGTAGTGCTGGAAACTGTGATAACTGGAGTTGAGTTGGAGTTGGAGTTGGAGTTGGAGCGTTACCCACTGGCTGAGACAGTAACAGTGACAGTGACAATGACCATTGGACAATATTTCAACAGTGAACTGCTGCAGAAAGCTTACACATCTCTCGGATCTGAGCCTTAAAATGTATTCGTTATACGTACATCCATTCACAACGTGATTCAAATTGCATTCAGAAAAGTTGAAACTTTTTGTTGTCTAGCCCTAAATTGCCTAGCTAATAATCTTGTACAGCTTAAACAATATATAGAACTTAGGCACATATCATATGTTTAATGAAATTAGCATAAACACTAAAAAAAACGTATTCAAATATATATATATAGCTAAAGCTGATAAAAACAAAAATTATTGGATAAATCAATGGGTATATGGAAAGGGTGCACATGGTTTTAGCTCTTTAAAAATTTGCTGGAAATAACTTTTTGACATTTCGTAGAACGAATTGTAAAATCAATATATTTATGAATATACATACATATATGATATACATACGTATAATAAATGATTTGCGAATTTATTTTATAAAGATATTTATTTATAAAGATAGTTATTCTTAAATATTCTTTCGCAGGTTTAAAATTTCAGGTTAAGGACAATATCGACATGTTGATATAAAATACTTACACAGTTGTGTATTTAAATTATAAACGGGCTTAATACGAATACTCCTTGATTTTCTGGCAGTTTTAAGATGTGCGTGTGATAAAGGAAATTATTAAAAATATTTTACTTATATCTTAAACACAATACTTAAATACAATTCTGGCCCGAACGGTAGTAATAAAATGATTAATCTGTATCTAATCTATTCACAATTTTATATAATAGATTTTCTACCGAGTTAAGTGTCAAATACTTAAATGCGTAGTTGAAACTATAATTCGTATTAATATTCTTGAATCGAATATAATTCGGGATTCTTACGCCAAATAAAATTATTAAAAAATAATGGATTTTTGTAAAATATTTCATGATTTTCTTACAGTCAAGATATTACAGATTGGCCAGATTAGTCTTGAATCTTTCAATAATATAATATATTTTCTAATAAATAATCACATAACATTTATACATGATACACAACTACAAAGCATACTAAAAACTATTTAACCTAAACAGTGACCTCTTTGGAGGCTCAGAAAACATCTGAGGACCAACCGCAGGGTTCGTCCAGGTAATCGAAAGTGCATTATGCAAATCCTCCAACAAAAGATCTGATGCATTTGGCATTGAAATCAAACAAATTAGCATAGTTTTTCCACATCAGCAAACCAGAGTCGGGATTAATTTAGAATGGCAGTTGGATTTAAAATGGCCGCTCCAATACACTGCTCGGTCGTCTCGGCCTCCCTCCGTCGAGATGTCTCGATGGTCACACAATATAATTCAAAAAGTTAAAAAGCAAAAATTCACTTTTGCTGACTTTGTCGAGCGGCGGCGGATCGTTGAAGGTTGTCGCTTCTGCGTCCGTGGCAGACAACAACAATTGAATCCTTTGACAATAGCAAATGGAACCGGGCATGCCAAAATGTAGTATCCTTTGGCAAGGCTGAACAAACAAGGCAGGAGGAAAACAGTTGCCAATCGTTTTGCAGGCAGCGGCAAAATTGTTGAAATTGCGTTGGCCAAAGTAAATAAAAACGGTGAATGCATCAATATAGATATATATAAAAATATATGTGTATATGTATGTGTGTCTATGCCACTGACACACATTCATAGCCAGGAGCATGGTGCAAAACCTACCCTAACCCGTAGCACCCATAGCTCAATGCTGGCGGGGATTTGGAATTAAATATGCTTCGTTGCTGCTGCCATTTCGACTTTGCCAAGGTCCAGGCTCAACTCAGCTTGGATGCTGTTGCTGTTGTTGTTGTTGCTGCTGTTGCTGTTGCTGTTGTATTCGGCACAAATTTTTGTTGTCTCTGAGGGCACAAAGCGTTTCGACTGCTGCTGCTGGGTTGTTGAGCCCTTTTAAGTCCTAATGGCCCTTTATTATCTGCCTTTAGACTTTTAATAGACTCAGAGGCGACGCTGATGCTGTGTGTGACTGTGTGTGTGTGTGTGTGTGTGTATCTATGCAATTGTGGTCGTTGCTGTGAGTCCTAGCTGTGCGCCTGTGTTGGTTTAATCCTCATCATACTGTCATCAGTGACGTTTTTCTGCACATTGTTGGCTTTGCATTGTTTAGGTCTTAATTTGTAGTTTTCCCTTTTTCGCATTCGCAATAAAAAAGAAGAAAGAAATTTCTCACTTTTTGATTTCCTTTGGCAAAATGTGGAGCAAGCCCTAATTGAGCCTGTGGCTCCGAATGAAATCCTTAACTAAGCCAGAGACCAATATGGGACTAACTTGTGCCACAAGTTTTGGCTCAATTCGAGCCAACCACTTGAACCGCTTTAAATCAGCTCAGGTCTGAGCTTCAACTCCCACCCAGCGTTGGCTGTGTGGGCTTGTGCGCTGTTAAGTCCGAGCCAGGTTCTGAGCGCTGCCACTCGTCAGTTCAAGTGGTTGCCTGAAGTTCGCCGGAATCTGGCCAGAAGCTGGTGGATTTTCAGTAACACTTTTAATTCATAGATTTTCGTTGATTAAGTAATCCGCGTCCTCAATGAAGGGCGACGCGCATGATTAACGCAATTCGCGTAAGTGACTGCGGCAGATCCGGCGACCTGCTCCCGGGGCAGGTGTGGAAATATTTGTGTTCCTGCTGCGGCAGGTTTTGGGTTATGGCAACGCTGGCTTAGCCCGGACAACAGGTCTCGACTTGGCTTGAACCGAGTCCGAATTCGAGTTCGAGTCCGCGTCCAAGTCGGAGTCTGTGTGGATCATTGCGTTAGCGGTTATCCATGCGCAATTACCTAGCGAAACAAAAATATGAGTATGCAAATAGATTTTAATGGGCTGGATTACCCTTTTGCTAAACGCTCAAATCCTGGCCGGGCGGTCGACCGGGCCGCACCGTTGCCCATTGTTTTCAAATATAATGAGAATGTCTCTAAGCCAAAATATTAAACATCCGTTTGATCCCGGCCAGCAAGCCGCAAGCTGCAAATCCGGCTTCCGTTTGCCTCATTGTTGTACCTGAAGTCAGTCACTGGTCGAGTCGTCCCGAACGACGGACGGAGCTGCAGCCAGTAAAAGTCAAAGCGGTGCCAGGGCGGCGTTGTTTTTGTAAATTGAGTAGCTCGATTTATCGCCAGATCAATTTTCTATATCTGCCGCACAGATAAGCGAGAGAGCGAGTCAGAGAGAGATAATGCCTGTACTCTTCTCTAAGTATTCTAATTGTTGTGTGGCTTATGGACGGGCGACTAAGCCTTGCCCCTACCCCTGCCCCTGCCCCTGCCCCGTTGGCCGATGCCTGCTCTGCAGCTTAACTTACTTTAGTGGGCAAATGGCAGTTTTTCTGTGGAAAATTCGATTTTCATATTTGCATTGGGCGAAAAGCAGTAGCATTGTTTTTAGCGCTTAGCTAGTTAATTTGACATTGGGCTCTATTTAATGATGTTCATTAGTCGAACTATTTCAATCAAAGCAGCTGCTACGCACGGGATACATCAGATGATCAGATCAGATTCCCAGAGGTGAGTTGACAATTAAAATCAGTGAAGCGTCTGCTAATTGCAAGTACTTGGCACATTGGCACATCCTAGCGTCTTTTATGCTCCTAAGTACTTGATGCCCGAGTCTAAGTCTGCGTAAATCTTCAGTTTTTTATTGTTGCAATCTGCGTAGGGGCACAATGGGCCCCGAGGGCAGCTGATGAGTGGACCTCCTGGAGGTGAGAAAAATATTGAGGGCAAATTGCGATGGTGCTGTTGAACAATGTCTCCCGGGCGGGGACTGGTACTCAAGAGCTCAAGAGCAACTTGCGTTTAACCTCAAGAAAGTTGCAATTGCCCGCATTTTCGGGCAGATCCTTTGCCAAGGATTCGCTTGAATTTCACGTTGAATATTGACAGGCTAACAAGTGTTATGCGATCAGCGACGACAGATTTACACGGGCACGTCGTGGATTATTACTTTTTGATGCCCGATCAAAAGCTGTGCGTGGCAGGACCACCAGGACGACAAAGCGTTGTGTGTGTTCCGTTATACGCTACCCCTCGGCCATAGGGGCCAAGCATGGGAAACTTTGGACCGACAACTGTTTGCATCTGTGGCATGCAACCAAAAGTAGGAAGTTCTGGCTGGAGGAAGCTGTTCCTCTGCGGCCGCCTCGGGGCAACCGATGACGTCGCAGCTTAATTGAATTTGTTGCCTTTTCATCATTTGATGTTGTCTTTAGATTTGCTTGTTTTATTAGCATTACAAAGCCGACGACCGCTGTCTGCCCGCGGCGCTTGGCGAGTGCGCAGATAGTTCATTAGGGTTACTCACAATCTGTCCGTAAAAAGAAGAACAAATTGCTCATCCTCGAATGTTAAAATGGCGACGCAGCTGCCTTGAAGTACTTATTATATGCTTATGTAGCTACATATTCACTTATATGACTACAAACTATAATTTAAGTCAGCGGCACATTTCGTTTAATTAAGCTGTCGCACGAGGCCCCCACCCGCAGTTCAGCCCCAACCCAGAGCGCGGTGAGCAGCCCTCGTAAAGTTTGAAACTTTTGAACTTCCGGTCAATAGAGCAGGTGGTCATCAGGTGCACGGCGCATCCGTGAATGAAGCTATTATCGCATCACGCAAGTCCAATCGGAGTCCTGGGAACTTGGCCCAAGTTGACCGGCAACGCTAAAAAGTGAAAAGCAGTCGCGTCATCGTTGCAGCTCGGAGCCCAGCGACTGTGGCTTGCACCACCGGCCTCACCTTTGGCCTGGTGCTTCATCAACATCATCAATAGGGCCATATGTCAGAATAACGAGGTCTGAGCCACCCCAGTCCGTAACGGTAATTCGGGCCTTAGCAGGCGTACCAATGCAACCCTGGGCTGCATTCCAAAACAGGAGGCGAACGTGTACCAAGTGCATTGCAAATATTGAAAGTGGGCAAGGGGGTGGACTACGGGGGAGGGGAGGGGAGAGTAAGAGTAACAGTAACAGTAACAGTAACGGACTCCGGCACTTGAGAATGTAACAAATCGACTTCGAAAAAAACTTCTGACCCGGCAGCAGCCAGCACGGCGTATGGGAAAGCTGTTGTTGCTGCTTTAGCAGGGCGGGGCTGCCACTTCAAAACACCCAAGTGGCCACTTTTACACTATGCAGCAGCAACTCGAGACCGTCGCGCTGCTCACACCAACAACAAAAAAGAAACAAATTTATTAGTTTTGCATTTGCGCTCCCAGGATATGGAGTAGAGAGAGCGAATGCTAAAACAAAAGGGTTGATTTCAGGCCAAAGCTATGTGCGGATATTGGCAAACCAATTTTGGAGAGCCTTTGTTTCGCTGAACGCCGCGAGTAAGCCACAAAGGATCAACAATGCTCGAGAATTATTTTGTAGAGCCAGCAAGCGAGCCACTTGGCGAGCTGCTGTTCGAAAAAATTAATTTCGCATAGAGGCAACTTTGTTTCCAACTCCGAAGTTGCTGTGGGTAATGCAACTGGCGACAACGATCGTTCCAGTGGTGCTACGTTTGGGCTAGGCTTCTGAAGTGCAGCCAAAGTTGGGAATTCGAATGCGTTTCACCTTCGAGCCAAATAACGCCAGCTGTCAGTGTGCGGCAACAACAAAATCAACTTCAATTTTGCGATTATGTACTACACAGCACACACTCTCTAGTTTATTTGATTTTTTTTATCGAAGCCATTTTGTAAAATAAAAGGGATTTGTCAAATAATCCGCAAATGGGTCGCGAAATAAAACTGTCAGGGAGTCTGCGGCTGCGGCGGACTGGTGACAAACACTAAAAGATACGCTCAAAAGGCGGGGCGCCTGATTTCTGACATCACAATTGACAAGAGCCGCAACAACAGCTGGTTAACTGACTGCCTTTGACAGTTAAAATACATAAAAAAAGAGAACAAACGCTTTCAATTTACTCCAGCTTAGAGATTAGAGAGAGAGAGAGAGCCAGAGCGAGAGCGCTGCGTTTACCCCGGAACTGAGCACAATTTAAGCGCTTACATGGGAACTAATTTCTGAAGTGCTCTCAAACACTTCATAAAATATTTGCATCAGTTTGCGGCAAGCGCGCGACAGCCCGCTGCGGGGATTAGCCGTACAGCAAATATGGCGACAGTCACAAAAAACATAGAGATAGAAGAGCCATAGAATTGCTCGATGTGCCGAAGATTACATACCCTAATCGGTAAAACATTAATGTGTCATGTGTTTGTCAAAACTTGACAACCATCTTGCCAAAATATGTACATATATGGATCATTATAAGGCGGAAATTATATTTATATTTCCAAAGGAATAAAAGTATGTTGGATTTGTGCAATGCTCGTGCTTGACAGATTAAAATTTACAAATATGTTGACATCTATAACTCTCGGATCCATAGCCCCCACATTTTAAACTTCCATTACTTTGTCAAAACTGAACAGATTTTCAAGTTTGAAATGATTTTCATCATGATTTGTCCTCTCAATCAAAATATACGCATTATTGTATATAAAATGCTTCATTTTTTTTAATTTTTTGGGAACAAATCAAGCACCCTTACTAATTTTCAAACAAATTTTTCATTTTATATATTAATTATTGTAGTTGTCACAATTAGCATAAAAACAATCTTAAAACTGATTTACAATTTATGTTAAAAATCATGCCAAAATTCACAAAATATTGGCCATGTAAAGCTCTCGGATCCAGAACTCCCATATTTAAATCACACATAACGTTGCCTCACACACTTCATGAGTTAATTATAAAACCCTGTTGTAAGAGTATTAGAGCCCAAACTCAAGCTGAAACTCGTATCTAACGGATCGCGTTAGGTGGCACTGACTTGGCGTGGCTTGTCAGCTTCATGTGGGCTGCTTCTGCCGCTGACACAGCCTTGGGGTGGCAATCAAATGTAAACAAGGATGTGCCGAGTGAGACTTGGGTTTGGGCTTGCGCGTGCTACGAGCTGAGCTGCTTAAAAAACTAACTGTGACCCGTCACTGTTTACCATACGGATCACACTTGAGAGCCAGGGAGTTGACAAAATTGTTAAGCGTTGCTGCCAACAATATTGCACAAGCAGCTGAGATGCGCTACATAGGCCTTATAGATGGGTTGTCCTCGTACTACTATCTACTATTGGAGGGCACTCAACTGTTGCCTAGAGCCGAAAGAAAACGCTTTGTGCGTTGGCTCGTTTAATTTTAATGAGTGGCTGTCTGACTGACTGGCGGCTTCGTCTGCCCGATGAGCCGCTGACCCTGCGCAACTGTTTCAGTTTTAGACTGGTTTCAATTGTCTTTATATGTATATTTATATTTAGGGGTGGCTGTCGGAACCCCTGTGTGCACCCTGCGATTTGTAGCTGTGCTATGTAAATTGTCACATTATTGTCATAATTCTCAGGCTGGTGAAAATAGGAAAATCGTCAACATGAAAATGCTTATGACATAATTTGTGCTTTGTTGTGGTTAATTGCCACAGTTTGCCTATTTATGGGGCGTGAGATTAATGACGGACCAACAATAGCAGCAACTGTTTTAAGCACTTATGTCAAATGCAAAGTATTTCATATACTTATGCGACTATAACTAAAAATAATGTTATACTTTAAGAGTTGCCTTTGGTACTTTCGAATTGGGGTTTTGCTCGGAAATAGGCAAGATTACAACATTATTTTTATTTTATTAAGCAAATATTGAAATTTATTTTTTACTATAGAAGGTAAAAGTCATATAATGGTTAAAGTCACTGAAATAAGCTTTAATTATTATATTTGTAATTTAGTTAAGAAATATGATTTGAAAACCAGTTTATAGAAATGCAATGGATTATTTTAAATTATATATTTAATTTTTTGTATCGAGTATTAAGGATTTTCTTGGAAAGCATTGTATATCCTTTTCTCATGCACATGAAACATCTCGAACATCTTGAAGTTCTTCAGCGGCCTTAGCCAATTAACTGCAATTCAATGAGCCGCAAAATCGCGCAATGCAAAAGCCGCATCTGTGGAACTGACATAGGCAGAAATCTGCTACCATATCATCCTAACAAGTATATGACGCATCTCTTTGGTGCCTGCTCGGTACCCGAAATAATTGAAACCAATTAGTTTCGAAAAACCTTTTAATTGTGTTTTCAATGCCCGTCGGAGCATGTGTAAATATTTTCATAGCCGGTGAAAAACCAGGAGCACAAAGCCAAACGAACAGAGAAATGGAAAATGGAAAATAGTAACTTGTGAGAACATGGCAATGACCAAAATAATCCAGTACATAAAAGGTAAAATCGAATGCAGTTTCTGTTGAAAAACGAAAGAAATTGCCAAATAATTGCAGGCGGCTAGAAAAACTGGCAAGAAGAATGCAAAACAAAAGCGAGGCAAAGAAAAGCAAAGCAAGGCATAAAGACAAAAAATCAACCACAGGCTTTTGTTTAACATGGAGAAAGGAAAACTGTTGCCAACTGTCGATGGGCTGTCAAAACTGATGTCGACTGAGCTGCTGACTGAGCCGAGACCTGATAGCTTACTTCGGGCTAATGTTGGCCAATATTGCGCAGGCGCAGGAAATATTAACGGCACTTTAGGCGGCCATTATATAAGCCATACTGAGAGTATTTCAATTTATATTTTTATGTTTCTATTCATTGTTGATTTATTTACTTTTTGATTTTATGTCGGTTGCAGTTAATTGGCCCCGTTTTGTTGTCAGTCGGGCTAAGGCGGCGGCTCAGTAAACAAATTAACAGTCTTTTGATTGAAGATTGCGACATTGCTCATGTAATCAGGATGTGATTAGCTGCAGTTGGCCTTACAAATCTTTGAGAAATCTTTTCAGCACATAGCTCTCTTAGAGACCTTGCATAAGTTCCACCATTGCCCTAAATTCCACTGCTATAATTAGCAACATTTGTCGAATTTTGAATACAATTCAATTAGATTTGCTTCGATTTTGATTTCAAAATTTGAGTTTTTCGCTAATGCCACTTTAAATGAAATCAATAAGCAGCTGCGCTTGGCATGCTAATTATGATTGGCATATCATTACCGCAAATAGACCGTCGCATAGCCACCAACAACAACAACAACAACTATTTGGCTAATTAAGCAGTCGCGGTAGCAGTTGAAGTCGCTGCCAGCCACTAATCACCTGTGAAAAAGGTTGAAGACAAAAACAAAAAGAACAACAACAACAAATATCTGGCAAGACCTCACTCGAAAGACCGAAATAAACACTTGAGCCCAGTTAAGGTCTACAATATCAAATCGAATTCAACTGAGCAATTGGATGATGTTGATTTATTGTCATGTCATGCGCTGACTCTGTTGAGTGGAGCGGAACTGGAACTGGAACTGCGTCCAACAGTTGTCTTGTTTGTCTTTTCTTTCGCTTATGATTGTTATTGCCTGTCAAATTCTTGCACTTTGACTTGCCGCAGCAGGTGCGGCGCACACACACCTCACTCGCACACGTAAACATCCAACTAGACCACTTCACAATGGTGTACAATTACCCGCATTTATTGGCCATTTGTCGCCGCGTTTGCTGTTCGCTGTTGCTGCTGATGCTGATGCTGATGCAATTAATAGTTCACTTGTTGGCATGTCACACACAGATCGAATCAGCTGACATTGAAAATGTGATTACACTCAACAAGACATGAAAATTAAAACAATTTTGTAATACCCCTATAATCATTCAAATTCTAGAATTGATATTAAAAAGTTTGGTTAGGTTTGAAATTATGCAATGAAGGCACCTCGATTCCATAAAGTTTGTATAATTCCTTTTTAACCACAATCAGCAGTTAATTAAATGTAATAAGACCTCTCAAACAATACTATTTCAGATCAAAATACATTTTCTTAAGAAACAATATTCTGCATAATAGCATATGTATGAATATTTAAAAATTTGTCAAAACTGAGCAAATTTCCATGTTTGATGGCAATTTTGTCATTATTTATTCTATAGATTGATTCTACATTTAAAATAATGCATAAATTAAAAATAAAAGTTTTTTGAATTTTGGGGGAAAAAAGTGTTTTTAAAGAATTTAGAATTGCGAATTTATATCTTTTTCGATTGAACATTGAAACATTGAAATAATATTGAAATAGATTTTAAGGAGGTAAAATTTTTTGTCAAACATCATGCCAAAATTGACAAAAATTTTGACATATAAGATCTCAGCTCCGCTGATCCCATATTTCAAACTCCCGATTTTATATTTGACCTCATATTGATGATGATACATCATATATATCGATTCTGCATTTAATATATGTATACGCATTATTCAGATTTTTTTTTTAAATATTGTGGTTTAAAACAGCCCTGACGCTATTCGTTACTCCAGACTGCAATGTTCTTAGTTGTTCTAATCAATATAAGGAAGACCCTGTATTAAGGCATTTGAGGCATAGGTACGGAGTATCTACTAGTCGAAAATTTCCAGCAGATGCAATCTTACATGTCTTTTATGGAATTTCGTAAGCTTGGGATAATTAACAGATGAACTACTTTTAACTAATGAGTTAGTTGGCCAATGGCTTTAATGCGACACAATTGTAAAGTCATTTTTGTTGACCTTCTTTTCTACGATGATCGTTTGAATTTAATCCAAAAAACCACATGTCATTCAATTATTTTGATAGCTGCAGCCTAAAACGTTCATTGTACATATAATCTAGTAATTATTAAAGCCGCTTATGTTCAACGTTTTCCAGCTCTATGCAAATACTTAAACTGTGCTAGTAAATCTCAGCGTACTATCTGCTGGATCGGCATGAGAATGCCTCCATTGTGGGGTTCAATGCACGTGCCCAGCGACTGAAGGTTGCCAATTTGGTGGCAGCTGAAACAACTTTCGAAATGCAACTGGGCACTGAGCAGATTGTGTGCAACAGTCAAGGCCGGGAAGACAATTTGCGCGAAGATGATGTGGCCAGAATCGCAGATTTAAC
The DNA here is from genome assembly GCA_004149465.1 of Drosophila nigromelanica. Taxonomy (NCBI): domain Eukaryota; kingdom Metazoa; phylum Arthropoda; class Insecta; order Diptera; family Drosophilidae; genus Drosophila; species Drosophila nigromelanica. The sequence goes on along the minus strand of SCDS01000217.1, from coordinate 6,897 downwards.
GGCGACCTGACCGGCACCGTTCACTTCCAGTTTTTCCAATCAACGTCAGCGACATGCGGAAGTCTGCAATGCGAAAACCGCTACGCATGCGCCAGAAACTCGTTTCTGGCCAGGCCTAGACACGCACTTGGCTCGGAACGCAGCTCCAGTGGACGCAACACGTTATTGACCTTGATCTCGTGTATATAGCTGCAGTTAAGCGATAGCGGGCAAACTGGTCAAGTGACACTAAAAGCCACGTTAACAGTATTGCGGCAATTGAAATGGAGACAATTATGTGCGAGGCTAAGCCGTGGCCAAAGTAAAGTCAAAAGTTTCATAATAGCATTAAGACCCAAGTGAAATGGAAACCTTCACTGGAATTTGAAAATCTGGCAGATGCGCAATTAGCGCGCACTTACAAATATCTAATTCTCATTCCCGTTCGCATTCATGTTCGTAGATTTAAACGCGTAATTATTCAAACTTCTGTGTCTGTCTCTCAAATTACACGAATTATCGAAAACCGTTCTGACTTTTGAGGAAATCGCTGCTGGGTCATTTATGAGTCAGTCACTTGGCTATCAAATCACCATCTAGAGTACTGCCTGCGAGTGCTGTGAAGAACTAGGGTTCATCCTATCTATCTCACTCTCTATATACATATATTGTGAGCATATCGTATTTCTTTTAGCGCTCTCAACAAGTTTAGCGAGTTTCAGTTTGACTTCTGGGCGATCGCTCGGCGCTGATAAGCGTTTAGCATTCAATTTTTGCCCGAGCAAATTGAGCACTGTGAGCTGAGAATGTCGGCGGACAAAAGAATAGATTGTTAACCTTCTAACATCGATGTGGGGTTGGGGGAAATAAATACACGTGTGTGTGTATGTGTGTGTGCACAATGCGAAAGAGTCGACATCAGCGTTGACTCGCTCGCATTTTTCAAACGCTCGACTGCATCTTAAATTACAAATAATCGCAATTGTCTATGCCTTTGGCTGGGGGAGCGGCATTCAGCTTGGGTTTGGTTTTGGATTTGGATTTGGATTTGGGTTCGGGTGGTGGCAGCAGCTGAAATAATTGAGAGACAACGCAAAATTAAGAGAGATGATATGTTGCCGTTGGTCTGTATGTGTTTTGCATGCAATTTGTACAAAATGGATGGGCAGCAACCCCTCAACCTCGCAACCCTCATTATCAATGTGATTAACTCGCCAGAAGTGAAAGCATCAAAATAAAAGCGTTGCGATGCGCACAATAAAAACAACAACGGGCCCGAAAATGAAAAAAACAACAACAACACACAATTTTAATACCAAAATCGAGGCACAGCCGTTGTTGGCCTGGGTGGCAGTATCGTCACATCAGCATTAGGCAAACGCCTCGAAATCAAAAAGGCAGCCAAACGCAGCAGCTCAAGGAACTTGCAATAGTTTTGATCGGGCCGAAGGCTGGGCTGGGTAGGGCAGCACGGGGTAAACAACCCTCCCATCTACATATATATGAATTGCTGCACCCTCTATGGCTAATCCAAATGAACAGAAAGAAACTCTGAAGCGTTCCTGCTTAGTTCCTGGCCTTCATCAACGCCATTTGCTGCTGCTGCTGCTCTTGTTGTTGTTGTTGTTCCTGTTTGTCAACTGATTTAATTTCCTGAACTGCCGCTGCCGCTGCCGCTGCTGCCACTTTCAGAGTGCGTTGTCCCGCCCGCCCGCTGTGAGAGGGCGTGCACTGTTTCTGGTGTGTGTTTCTGGTCACACTAATGACAATAACAACAGTAACAACAACAACAACTACAACGATGGCGACTTGCAAAAGGGCAAACGCTGTAAATTGAAATGTTTCTACTTGAAACTTTAACAGACCACATGCGGCTGATTAGTGCCGGCCAAATGGTTTACGCCTATTCGTATGCGAAAGGCGCCTCATTAAAGTATGTAAAACGGTTTTAGATCGCGTAATTATCGCTAAGTACTAACACATATGCACGTGTCGCCAACAAGGAGCTCAATACCAGGCTGCGGGCCATAAATTATGCAAAAGCTGGCGTGGCGTGGGTGGGCGCTCCAAATGCAACACACACAAACAACGGCAACAGCAGCAACAACAACAACAACTGCAGCCAGCTGTTGGCCATAAAGCAGCTCAAACAATGCCTTTTACTGACGGCATTTCAAACAACAATAAATTATTGAAGCCAAGCGCAAAGTCAAACAAGTCAAAGACATTGCGCCAACTACAACAATAACAACTTTAACTACAACTCAAATTATTTTATAGACTATTCAGAACTGTTGCCAAGCACTGACCACACCACAAAACCAAACTTGTTCAAAGACTTAGCTCATGATATAAATCAGCATTCGAGCATTTGCGATTGTTAATGCCTATTTATAATACTTACCAGCAAATACAAGTACAACACACATAACATTAACAACAGCAACAACAACAACAGCAACAACAACAACTGAGCAACACCCGCGCTTATTGCATGTAGTCGCAAATTTCTTAATCTTAATCCGACTTGTGGCAGCGTTCATCAACTAATTCCAACAGTTCTGCTCTGAAATTGCAATACCCTAGCAAAATTAAAATCACTATATGTCAATTTCCCATAGAAAATGTTTATTAAAAAGGCAAGTTTTGACAAGACCACATAAAATACTAAAGATTACTATTATTTTCATTAGTAAAACATATAGTTATAAGCTAAACCTAGGGCCCTGGCTCCCAGGGATCACAGACTAGTGTCTGCATAATTAAATAATAATAATAATAATAGTTATAGTTATTGTAACTATTTCAATTAGCTAAGACAACACACACTGAAATTTGAGCACGATTTCTCGCATTCAACTGCCAAAATCCTTATACACATTATAACTTATCTCCCGAGGACTACTATAATAAAAATATTTTTATATTATTATTATTATCATAATTATTATTTGTACTAAAATTATGAATATTAATTTTATTTGCCAGATTGTTTTCCTAATGAATAAAATTTATACAATTTCGGCGATGATAACCAGAAAGTGCATATAGACTTCAGCATATGGAATACATAATTTTAAAAATTTTTGTTTGTAGTTTTTTTTTATGTTTTATTTTGGGTTGGTCATGTGCAATTGGTTTGTTGGTGGTGCAAATTGGCCAAATAAATAATTGCCACAAAATTGCATCATACAGCGCACAGAACATCGCGCAGGGATATCAATTGCGACAGCTTTTGGTTTTGGTTATTTTTTATTTTTTATGTGCGACTGCTACAGTTCAGGCTTAAGCTTAAATGTAAAAATAATTAAAAAATAGTTTAGCTCCAGCATAGAAAGCAAAAGTAGACGCTAAAAGCGAAAGAGCGCAAAACTGGTAAAACAGCTTGCCACAGCAGCAGCAGCAGCAGCAGCAACAACAGCGAGAGTTGACTTATTGGAGCACTTAGCTCAATTCTTGTTATTGTTACTGTTAATAATACCAACACAAGCAGCCGCATTTACAACAACAAGTCAGCCAGCCAGCTACCGCCTAGGCGGGCCGTGAGTTTAGCCCAAGCCGTAGCCGTAGCCGTCGTTCCAAGGTTTTCCCAGCTCGCTGGCGCTATAAAAGCTTGGGCGGCACCATTGCGGAAGGCAGTTCACTTACAAAATCCATTGCTGTCGGTCTGGCACTCGATTGAACAACTCCTTGTTAACGGACTATATAACGTAAAGGCGCCAAATCGCGTGTGATATCCAATCCGAATCTTAGAGAGTGCAGTTTACGTAGTAGCTTTTCAAGGATAACAAAAACAAAATGTTTCGCTTTGTGAGTTGATGCACTTTAGAGTTATTGTGTGTGTGGGTGTGTGTGTGTGTGTGGCGAGCTAATTGTTGTTTCTTTGTTTTTGATTTTTCGCCGCTGCAGCTCGCATTAACCACACTTGTCACCCTGGCAGTTGGCCAGAACTATCACCAGGACCCCAAAACGGCGGCCATCATCAGCGAGCAGCGTTATTTGTCCGGCGATGGTAAGTTCGGTGCCGCCTACACACAGGAGGATGGCATCAACTTCAAAGAGGAAACGGATGCCGATGGCACGCGTCACGGCAGCTACAGCTATGTGGATCCCTCCGGACAGCGTCGCAGCATCTCCTACACTGCGGGCAAGAATGGGTAGGTTCTCGAGCGACACAACTGCAGGTGGATTACTATACTGAGTTGACTTTTGTTTCGACAGCTTCCAAGCGTCTGGCGATCATTTGCCAGTGGCACCACCCGCACCACCACAGCCCGTGCCCACCGCCGGCTATCAGCCACAGTCGCAGTACCAGCCACAGCAATACCAGGCACCAGCGCCACAGTCGTCATTCCGCAGCAACGACTACGATGATGGTTCCTATGATCCTCGCTACAACGATCCCTCCTTTGGCCAGCAGCAGCAGTCGTACCAACAGCCAGCACCGCAACAACAGTACCGTCCCGCGCCGGCGCCCGTCCAGCCCGCCTACAACCCGGCCCCGCAGCCCGCCTACCAGCAGCCCGCCCCGCAGCCGCAGTACCATCAGCCACAGCAGCAGGCATACTACCCCACGACCACGCCTAACCCACACCGCTTCTCGCCGCCCGGCAAACTGTCGCTGAACCGCACGCCTGACGGCTTCACCTACTCCTTCAACAAGGTCTAAGCGGCGGAGAGAGAACTACATAGATTGAGCTTGTTTCTATTATAATATTACGTAATCTTTCATTATTCACACCCAACACGAAACACTGCCTATAGCTCCTATGTCTATCTTTTACTATATCTCTATCTGTCTCTCTTTCGCTCCTTCTCTAACTCTTTCTTTATCTTTCAATTTGGTGCAATTCCCGTTCTTACCTTCATCAAAACTCTTTTGTGATATGTTTAAGCAAAGAATGTAAAAGAAGAAAGCCTATATATCTATATATGTCGTGCCTCCTATCTACGATCTTGTTTGTAGTATGTCTAGCAGTTTTTGTTTGTAATTTATAATACTCCACAATGCTGTTAAATCCAATTCTACTCTCCTAATGTGAAGCGAAACCAATAAATTTGTAAGTGTTTGCGGTCGAAGAAGACGTTGATCAAATTAATTCCACAGTTCTTTCAATGCTAGATCGTAATACCAGCACGGGCCCTGGGACGTATAAGCAATATAAGTATATTGTATCATAAACAATTTGTATAGACTTTTAAGCAATACACGATATTTTATACGTACCGCCAGCAATTGATTATCTTTCTTTACTCGCAAAAAACAAGAACAAGTTATGCTTTGTTGTTATTTGTTGTTGTTTTTTTGGGCGTGTGGCGTTTACGAGTAATTTAATTTATTAACAGATTTATCTAAACACCTTGCCCGGTAAACGCCCTCATGCACATTGCACAACCAATTTTTGATATACATAATATGAACACACACACACTAACACTGTCAAACAAGTTTTTCGATTTGATTCGATCCGATTCTATGCAACAAACAAGGAAAGACACGAAACTGGTTTCCCGCAGGCCAATTGTGCAAAATATATATAATATAGAGACCAGCTGAATTCCAATGGAAATGAAATCAAGTACCTCCCACACCCGCGCCCAAGTGCAAAATGGCTGAAGAACCGGCAATGTAACAATTGACATGTGAATTTGAGCCGGAAAGCTATATATAGATTTTATACTCTGCCATATTTGAAAATTTGAAATTGTTAACTTTATGTACATTCTGTATTTGATGGCCGAACTATATGTGGAAATAATACTACACACGTTCTATTCTATAAATATGGAGATATGCTAGTGTATCAATTCTTATGGAAACGCTGTTCGGTTTAAGTCGCTTAATACTATATGTAAATTAAAACAGAAATGAGTCATTAAATGTGTAATCGAAGTTCTCAGCTTTACTTATACTATTTCAATTTGTATTGAGTTCGTGTCATAATTAACATTTTTATACTCGTTCGCGAAGTGAAAGAGTATATTGCTTTTGTGCAATGTCCGTCTTGCTGTCCGTCCGTCCGTCTGTCCGTATGATCGCAATTTTATTCGCCGCTATTGAAGCTAGAGACTTGAAATTTTGGATATATACTCGTGTGTACCCACGTCAGATAAAGTGTTAAGGATTTTAGGCTGCGCCCACTGGGGGCGTGGCAAACCGATAACACCTAAAATCGCATATCGATAAAGTCCATAATTTTAAAGCTGAGTCATCAAACTTGGTATGTAGATAGTTGACGACCTCCCGAATGGCCCCCCCAGCGCCCGCCCTTAAAAATCGGATATGCCCATATCTCCGACAGCTATTGAGCTAGAGTCACTAAATTTTGCATATATATTGGAGGAATGCTTCCCCAAACATCACAGAAAAAAATTGTTAGACACATTCCCTCCCGCCCCCATAATTTCGAAAACCGATATACCTGAAAGATCGAATCGATAACACGTGTATATTTCCCAAAATTTTTAAGATAGAGCCATCAAATTTGGTATGTAGATAGCTGGAAACCTCCCCCAAATTTGGCCAAAATTGGCCAAAATTTTGACAAGAAAAGCTCTTGGATCCATAGCTCCCATATTTCAAACTTCCATAACTTTGTCAAAACTGAACCGATTTTCATGTTTGATGGCATTTTGGTCATGTTTTGTCATCTAGATTAGCTCTTCATTTAAAATATATGCATTTTTGAAAATAATTTTTTTTTCATTTTTTGTGAAAATATCATGTACTCCCCCCTTATTCATTTTCGAAAAAATTTTTTTTTCAAAATTTATAATTTCGAATTTTTGTTTTTAATCGATTGTGTTAGTTATAATTAGTATAAAAATCAACATTAAACCCGATTCTGAGGGGGTCAAATTTTTTGTCAAAAGTCATGCCAAAATTGTCAAAAATTTTGACAAGTAAAGCTCTCGGAT
>SCDS01000216.1:0-59161 GCA_004149465.1 Drosophila nigromelanica | reverse complement strand
ACACAGACACACACAGACACACACACACACACACACACACACACACACACACACACATACACACACTTACTCACAGCTGCGTGTGCTGTTGGATATTGCGAAAAATCTCTCGCCATAAAATATTCTATTTAATCATCCAATTCTTAGCTTTTGATAGGAATTTTCAATTAGATTTGCTTCGATTGGACTGTTAACGCCAAACTATACGAGCATTTTGTTGCGGCAGTTGCTACGTGATTTTTGGCTGATTTTGGCCGAGCCGAGCGATGCTTGATAAGACCCCGTTGCCGCATTCACCGCAGATGCCGCCAAACTTAGCATTTGCATTGATTGTGCGGTTGCTTCACGATTGCACAGTATTTGTTCCAAAAGTTTATAACCTATGCGAGTGCTAACTATACAGTTTAGTCAGAAGTACAACTATCTTTTCCGCACTTCTTTAAACTGATTATTGTGCATTTCGAGCGCTGCTTATCGCCCCCCAACAATGGCTTTTGTTTCTGTCGCTCTTGCCGTATCAATAAAGTTGACCATGTTGACAACTACCTGACTTTAAGCTGCGCTATATATATATATAAACATATGCCTATTTATTGTTTTTTATTTTATTTTTTCGCCGCTGAATGAATTTTGTGCAATCGGCAGAGGAAATTTCCTAATATCCGGTCGATAAGTGCCCAACGTACGAAATATGATTAATATTCGTACACAAGATACACTTTAATCTTTGCCTTATCAATTTTTTCTTTAAGCCATGAGGCATGAGTGATATGTTGCTATAGACAGTTAGTTGGCGTTACCTCGTACAATTGAAAACCTCTTGAGTTGGATGATGGTAAACTAAATATTTAAAAATGGTAAAAAAAACTGAATAAGGAAAATAAGAAAAAATTCGTAATTATGCTAATGATTTGAAAAAGAATTCTCTAAAAAAGAAATGACATAACATGAAAAATTATGTATATTTATACTAAACTTTGATTAATTAAATTAAATTTATTTGTATTTAATATAAAAATCACAAAGCAATCAGCAAAAACTTGCCTAATAAACTATGGGGAAGCGATTTTTAAAAGTCAACCAGCTTTTGGTTTCAATGACAGCGATTAATAATGTGTTAAAAGCTGGTTTGACTTATGGCCTGCAATAAAAATTCACCTGCATCAAGCTTTATCTACATATCAACAAAAGCCAGATACTCGTTTGTATTAAAACAAAAGTGCAGACAAATTAACATATATTAATGTGTTTGGCTATGGGCATAAATATCTCAAATATCGTGAAAAGAAAACTATTTCCGTTATTAGCCGTTAATGCAGCACAATAGTTTAAATTCTTTTTTAATCGAAATGTAAAGTTATGTATGTTTATTTTTAAAAATTCCAACCATCAAAAGTTACAAGGCACCTTATCTAAATGTGCAATTTAAATTCCCGAAAATTTTAAAATTCAGTTACAATAATGTTGCGAACAATAAAAAGCAATTTAAAATCAAAACAGAGTTCGTCAGTCAAATTAAAATTAACACTCTCTATAAAATTACCCTAAAATCGCACAAGATAAGAATATCTTATAAAAACACAAAAGTTATAGATGAGGCATTTAATACTTTTAATGATTGAACAAAATTTGTAGAGCAAAACTTTTGAGTTATAACAAAAATATTTTCAAATTTGTTCCTAAATTAAAATTTTAATATATATTTTTAAAATAATATATATAGTATAATTATTCTCTAAATTCTCTGATTAGATTTGTTTGTTGTTGTTGTTTTATTGCAATTAAATGTATTTTAGAGAAGCCTGAGTGTATAAGCAAAAAATCATGTAATTTTCTGTTAAGCTTTTTCCAAAACAGTTGCAATTTCCAGACATTTGTTGTTTTCAGAGACAATCCGACTCCAAACTGTCAACTGTGTTGAGCTGTTTGAAGTAAACGGCATTTAGCTCTTGGTCGATTTGCTTTGACATAATCGTTGCGAAGATTTGGTGGCCGATATTGGCAGCTGGCTTTCTGAGCCATTAGAACCAGCCAGAAGCTAATGGCCAACAATTTGAAAATAGAAAAACAACAGCAACAGAAATGGGCGAAAATTTAATAACGCGCGCCTAATGGAAGATACCCGTTTTTTACTCTCCTTCGGCTCTAAGCGCTTAGCGCGAAAAGAAAGCAGTTGACAGCAAGCGGCGAGCGGTGAGCGTTTGCTGAATCTCAGCGCTGAATGCGATGCATAACTAGGTGAAATGTGAGAGATAGAAAGAGTGAGAGAGCGAGAGCGAGCGGCGATCGAAGCTACGTTTGCTTGAATGGTTACCAGCTTGGCTGCTTAGCTGCTGCCACTCTGGTCTTTGGCAGCTTTGTTAGAGCAGCGAGAAAAAACGCAAAGCAGTCTAACGACGAGAGCTGAAGCATAAAGACATGCGAGGACGGGTGCAACGGCCGCCAGAGTCAGTGAACGCAACGCATAAAACAAAGAAATAAACAAAAAGAAAAACTGAAAAAGAAAAACCACAGACTGCAGTTGAACCGATCTACAGATCTTCAGAGTTTTGAGACAGCGTGTTAGCTGCAACAAAGCTGCAAAGCAGTCGAGAGGCCCGTCTTTAAAATGGTTGTGCAGAAGGCAGCCACGCCCACACGGCCAGCGGCAGCTGTGGCCGACAGTTCAGACACCTGCTACATGCAACAATATCAGAAATATGCCACACACTGCGAGACGGCGGACAGCGGCAATGGCAGCGATCTCGAGAGCAATGGCGGCCCAGTCCAGGCGGCCCTCATCCTAACCGACGACAGCGAGGAGAGTGAGCCGTCGTCGCTGAACAGCGACAACCTCAACTGCAGCAGCACGGAGTATGTGCGTCAGGCGGCGGCCAAGCCCAGCGGCCAGCTGCGTCAGCGCCACAAGTCGCTGCGCATGCTGGGCACCCTGCTGCCGGACTCGCTGCTGCGCGACATACGGGACAGACGCAGCGCCGAGTATGTGGTGCAGTTCACCAGCCCCGCGGCGGTCAAGGACAAGCCGCCAAACCGGACTGAGAAGGCGGCTGAGATGGAGACGGAGGCGGAGACGGAGGCTGAAGCTGAGCTGCAGTCAACGCAGTCGTCGCTGCGTTTGTCGCGCGAGTCGCTCAGCGAGGCGAGCATCGAGGAGCTGCGTGCGGCGGTGCAGCGGGCCAACTTTGTGCAAACCGGTGGGGAGCCACTGCCATCAGCCACGCCGCAAGCGAACAACAGTAAAAGCAACAGCAGCAGCAGCAGCAATCGCTGCAGCAGCAACTACAAATATGCGGACGATCAATACTACAGCTTTCACATAAACGAGCACGAGAACTTCAGGAGCTTGGCACGGCGAGGGAACGGGGAGTCCCATCTAACGGCCGATGAGGAGCACGATGTGTTTGCCGGGTATCGGGATGTGCGCAGCAGCGCCAGCTCCACCCAGTCCACAATACGCTCAGCGAAGGGCACCGTGCGCGGCGTTAAGAATCGTGTGCGCAATGGAATAGCCACGTTCTTGCAGCTGCAGCAGCAGCCAAATGCCAAGGTAAGTTCCCACGCTCTCTAAGGTGTGTGTGTGTGTGTGTGTGTGAGTGAGTCTGGTACCTTTCGTTGAGTCACTTGTTGGCCAAATTATGCAATCGACGCGCGCATCTTGGCGAATTGTTTACCATTGCACGCTCCATGGGAGAAAGTGCTACCCAAACAATTGCCGTTAGCCGTTGTAGTTGTTACTGTTGTTGTTGTGTGTTCAATATCTTTCACATTTGGTATTTATGTCTGGCCGCCTGTTGCTCGTAATCTAATGAGCCACAAGTCTGCAACTCTGCCAAACATAGCGTCTTTTCTCCATTGCTTCCCATGTGTGTTGGGTGTGTGTGTGTGTGTTGGGTATGTGTGTGTGTGCGTGTGTGTGCAATTACACAGTCCCATGTATAATGAATACCGTTAAGTGGCTTATTTTGTCGCCATTCGCTTTAGAGCTGGCGCTTGGCTTTAGCTTATTTAGATATGGGTTTGCGTTTGGGCCAACAGTTGTTTTTTTTTCTGAGTGTGTTTTTTGTGGTTTTCTTTGCTCCCCGACCAAAGATAAATGGTTTGGCTTGAGCCGTTGAGTTGCTAATGGCTTCGCTCGAGATTGTGCAGTTAGAAAACTGAAAGAAACGGCTAATCATAGAAAGTCAGCGAAGTTGTTCGGTATTGTGAACAATTTCTATGGGGCGTGTGCTGAGATCTCATTGGGATTGATCATAAAGTCAATTAAACTGAAGAAACTGCAGATTATCACATATTATAAACTATACATATACCGTTCCTGATATATTTCTAACGAACCTTGTTTCCAATGGGAGTTTTATATATAGAATTACAGCCCAAAGCAATGTTTATTGGTATTAGTATATTACATAATATAACTTTATAGATACAAACATGAAAACTCCATTAATAGGCACAACAACTGTGTTTACCTACAAAAGTTCAATTTCTGCTATGTTTTTTCTATAGAAGTTTATTATATAGTCCAATGTTAAAATTTAGCTCACAGTTGTTAGAAGCAAAGTTAAGCTCATAATTGATTAGTTCAGTTCATGTATCCGTAGAGTTAAAAAGTTGTTAGTTTGTGTGTGGGCTTGTGCGGAAACTGAGTGATATCAATTCTTAAAGAATGAAGTATTTTTATATTTTTCAATAACAACAATAAGAATATTTCTGATGAAATGTTTAGTCAACACACAGAATTTTATTTAATTTATGTACACACATACTTTATATAATATAATGTTGGCGTCAATATGCGTAGAGTTCATTAAGCCATTAAACTGGATCACTTTTCATAGTTTCACCTTTTCGAAAACTTATTTAAATATCAACATTAATTCTAAAGTCGTAAAAGCAAATTAATATTTACATAGATGCTATGTATATCAGAAATATCTAAAAACAGTTAGCTTGTTAGCTTTATCGAGCATAAAAATCAGCTCATCTGTAAACTTTATGAAACTTTCCGTTGCTCTGTAATGATATGAATGATATGAAATTTAGGGTTTGTTTTTTATGCTCTTTAACTTTTATTATTGAGTTAGTTAGTTGTGCGCATTTCACCGCCAAAGAAGACCCGGAAATTTCCCTTTATCTATTTTAATGCTTACATTTAAGATCAGTTTAATTGGTGCGTTTTGTTGTTGTTGCTTTTCACTTTCAAAGTTATAAAGCTTGACTTCAGCTATGAATTTGATGGAATGTTACGAGCTGCAGAGCAGCAAACAGATCAGCATAAATTAGCTGAATGCCAAAGGAAAAGAAATGTGTTTTATGACTCTATAGCGGCGCACATGCAAATTAGCCAGCAAGAAAAAATATAACGAAAGAAGTCGAGCTTAAGGCTAACATGTGATCATCTGCATAACAATAACTGAGCTCGGATGCTGCTAATTACAATGCAGCCAGCATACGAGTTGGAAGTAGTATATATGTATATGTGTATATGTATACACGTATGTATAGTATGCAGAGCAATCAGCTTGAATCGAAAGTGAAAATGTTGTCCATTGTTTTTTCGAATGGAAGCCTCAAGATTTGATATTGGTAACAGGTAATCGGCTTTGACAGTTGCCAGCCCTTTGATTTATGTTTTAAGCTGGCAATTCGCTTTAAGCCATAATTAGAGCAAACTGCTGCCAAATTGTTAATAATAATAAAATGCCAACAATCAAAGATGTTGCCTTCATTTTGTCACCTTCGAGAAGGCAACAACAGCAACTAGAGACATAAAGAGACTGCTGTCAGCATTGGCATTAGCCTCGTATCTGGCACTACTCTGTTGCTCAACTCTTCGATTGCCAATCACTCGAACCGACTGCTGTTGCTGGCCATACAAGTGACCTGCTTTCTCTTTTTACCAATTCATGCAGCTGCGGCTGCGACTGCGGCTGCGGCTGCTGCGTCTTCGTCTTCGTCTCTGTTGCGGCGGCTGCAGCTTGACATAAACAAAAACACACAAAATAAAAGAAAATTTAAAAAACAAACTGCCAAGAGGTTAGCCGTGCAAATCACGTGTGTTAATTGTTTATGTAGTTTTGTTTTGGCAATAAAATCACAGTTTTTTAGGCCCAGTTGACATCGAGCTGCAGCATGTAAAGCGTTAAACAGGCTCACAGCTAGTGCAGGCGTTGAGGGGACATTCTCGTATTTTCACCAGGGACAATTGTTGAAATGGAATTGGAAAAACCGCCAGGCGACATCTCACAGCACCGTTCACCGCGTCGCAAAAGTTGACTTTCCATTTGACCGCAGCTTGTTTTTTGTTTTGCTCTGAAGTTTTGGCTCGTGGTTCGAGGCTTTGAACTTTTTTTTTTATTTCATTTTATTTTCCCCAATACTCGTATTAAATAAAAAAAAAAAATAATTTATATACATTTTTTACGCCTTGTAATTGAAATAGAAAATGGCGCCAAAGCTGGGCGATATTTGAGACACGATCAAATGATATATTTCTTAATAATGTTTTATTTAATCTGAATTCTTCAGTGTTTCTATATAATTGCATAAATACAATTGCATTTTTTGCTTCGTATCACGAAAAAAACATAAGACACGTTCAACTCCAATTGAAACGGGCCTCGTCTCGCAGCTTTCTGTGCTCTCTAGTCTATCACTCCACGCTTTAAGCTCGAAATTTATCAGGTGTGTGCTCTGTGGTCTAACGGTCTAATCTCGAATGTAATGCACTTTGCTGGCAATACCAGTGCAAATTCTCGTTACACCGGTTTGGGAAGCGTCAGGAGGTGGGGGGATTAGCGTCTTATTTTGAGTACGCTCCACGGTTGAGGTTGCAGTTGCACAGTTCATTGATACCACTGGCTGGTTGGCTGGAAAGCGGTTCATTAGCCAAAGCAGACGGCACCAAAGTTGGCCAACTAACGGAAATGTTAATTGTCAAATGAAATGAGTGAACCCGAACCGGTTCGGCAGCGGCCTTACAAAATAAGCCATCATAAATAGTAGGAAAAACGTTGCATTTCCATTGTGTATGCAAGCGTGTGTATGACTGTGTGTGTGTGTGTGTGTGTTGTTGGAGTCACAGCTGCTGCCAATTGCTTAGCAGTTTTGTCCATTATTGCTTAATTGAATTGATTAATAGGATTTTGAGCGACATGCAGAGTCGTTTCGTTACGTGAGCTGCAGCCAAGAGCTAATGAACCCAACTGGTTGTAAACACTCTATAACCGCGTAAAGAAACGATTGGCCGTGGCAAGCCCAGTCCAGCCCAGCTGTCATTTAATATTGCCTTAACACATACCAAAGTTTATTGTCCTATTGTTTTTATTTTATTGTTGGTTCTGTCATCCAGAGATTTCTCTCCAAATTGGAATAAACAATTTTGTATGCTGTTGAAAGCGGCAAATGTCGCTGCATTTTGTGATAGGCTTATATTTGGTCATGGTATTGTTTTTGTGCTGTTCGGGTTTGTAGACGCGTTCGTTCTTCAATTTGGTCTCACCCCATTCTGACCATGGTCACGACCGTTGCGGCAACCAAAATCTGCGCGCTGTTGCGAATTCTGTGCCAATTTCAAGCTTGCTGTGACCTGCTTCTCTTCTTCTTCATATATATATATTTTTTTTTTTTTTTGAGACCGAACTGGAACTACAAATTTAATCTTTTCTGCTTGTTCTACTATTTCGCAGTGCTACTTGGAGAAAGATCTGGGCAAGGTGGTGCTCTATACGACCAGCATGGGCGTCATACGGGACACCTATACGAAATGTGCCAATGTTAAGCAGATACTGCGCACTCTGCTGGTCAAGTTCGAGGAGCGGGATGTGTTCATGAGCGTCGAGTATCAGGCGGAGATGCGACAGCGCATGCAGAGCTCTCAGATACGCGTGCCCCAGCTGTATGTGGAGGGTCAGCACATTGGCGACGCGGACACTGTGGAGCGCATGAACGAGTCGGGGGAGCTGCGTCAGCTGCTGAAGCCCTACAAGTCCATTGCCAGCACCTACACCTGCCAGACCTGCGGCGGCTATCGACTGCTGCCCTGCCCCTCGTGCAACGGCTCCAAGAAGTCCGTGCATCGCAATCACTTTACGGCCGAGTTCGTGGCGCTCAAGTGCATGAACTGTGACGAGGTGGGGCTGGTCAAGTGCCACAACTGCTGAGTGAAGGCATCTATCTAGCATTTAAGTGCATTATTTGCATTTTGTATAACCGCTAATTGTAAGCCCAATTTAACTTAGTCATCAACAACAAGCATAACTAACCAAGTCTATATATAAGTAGTAAATAGTTTTGAAAAGGCAAAATATGTGTTTTTCTTTGACTTAAATTAATTTTCAATTGATATCAATTTAAAGAATTATGATACACACATTAAAAAAGGTAATATATAATAAGGTATAAGATAAGGCATTAGGAAAGAGGTACATTTTCAGTCTAACCGGTGGGTTATGTGTTACACATAGAAGGAGACATCTCCGATCCTACTGCATATAAATAATTTTGATCAGAATCAACAGAGTCGAAATAGCCATCTCTGTCTGTCTGTCTAAGTGCTATTGTACAAAAAATTTCCTTTCCATAGTCTGTCTATTTGTTAAAGGAAGAAGTGTGAACATTAGGTTTATGTTTCTGTATGTCTACATATATACAGGGCATATCTTATATATGTCCGCAAAAGTTATTTAAGGTTCGGCATCTCAAAACAACAATTTTCTATCTATATTTTCCAGTATCAACTTGTAGTTAAATACAATTTTTTTATTACATTAAAAAAACTTGTTTTCATCACAATACTAATTATTTAAGCGTTTTAGATGCTTAGATGGAAGGGTTAAATAATATTCAGGGTTATTTCAAGGATGCTTAGCTTTAAAAACGTTATATTTTCAAAATAGGCCAAGGTGCTAGGCAACCCATGCAGTTCAACATGTCTGCTTGTGTTTGCACTCTGTCTGTCCCTTTCTCTGTTCTCTCTCTCTCTCTCTCTCTCTCTCTCTCTCTCTCTTCATCTATTCTTCTTTGGTTGGCAATTATGTAAACCTGCTCCACTCAGACTCCGCACTGACCGTGCAATTTTCTCGCGCCATTTAATTTCTGCCAGCCAGCTCTTCAGCCCTTTGGGTGCACAGACTCCAGCTTTCAGTCCTCAGTCTCCGGCTCCCGTTTCAGCCAGCTCGGCCATTTGCTATTGCCATTTGCTTTTGGTGTCTTTGTTAGTTATTGTTATGGCATTTTTAAATGTTATTTTCCACTTGGCTCACACTTTTGTTTAACATGCCGCCCACACGCACTTCGCCCCGCCTGTCCAAGACCTTCCGGCTGGCCAGCCAATCTGACCAGCCAAACTGACCAGGCTAACTGACCCTGGGCTAGCAACCGAGCAACCCTTTACACCAGCGGGTGGCGGCTGGCGGCTGGCGGTGGCGCATTGTAAAAATTGTTGGGTTTCCGCATTTGCTTGTTGGCGACTGTTGGCGACTGCGGCCCAGATCGTTAAATTCACAGGCGGCTACATTGTAATTACCAGCCGAGGGTCCCGCCCAGTCCAGGCGACCCGCCGGGCGACTGGCCCAAATCCTCAGCCAAGGCGACTTGATTTATGCGCCAACAGCGACGCCGTCAGCATCGTCCTCCTCGTCATACGCAATTTTTCATAAACAATTTGGCACAATAACACACAGAATATGCCGCTGGGTCGAAAGGGGTTGGGGTTGTGGCGTGACTGGGGGGCAGGTGGGCTTGGACCAAAAAAAAAAGGAAAAAAACAACGTGCAATATTAAAATAAATATTGTAAATGCCGGTAATGCTGGCAAACGGCAGCGTATGAGGCGGCTTGTGGCCACAGCAGGACTGGCAGCACCGGCAGGATTCGCGGGTCTCTGACATGGCATGGCAGGCAGTGGCTGTCGCCGAGCTTGTGTGCCAGCACCAACCGCTGCCCGTTAAACCTTTTAAAGGCACACGATGGGCTGCCACCTTCACCAGCCCAATCCGCCTTCCCTTTTTCAGTGGCTGCCATTGTTAACTTTATCCGCGGTAATTAGTTTATGCGCGCAATTTCATGTGCATTTCGGTCATTAAATATCGTTGTTGTTGCTGCTGTTTTTTGCCAGCTGCTGTGTGCATTATTATATTTTGGCATACTTGCCGGCAGCAGCTTCAATATGTATCCAAAACGCCAAAGCTTACAGCTAATGCTGCATACTTTCCGGCGCAGGTGTTTTCGGCCCGCACACTATAAATTTTGGCGGTTGGGTGTGTACTGCTCCCAATTGGCGACAAATAAAATTAGGAACACATTATGTTTTCGACAAAAAACTTTGAAATTGTTTTGCCATACCTCGAACCCGCACCCGAACACCGCCCCTCCCGCGCTGCCCATTCGACGTGCCCAGCAGCTCATTACATTTACTGGGCTTGGGCCACAAATCACGGGCAGCTACTCAACGGATTATTAAGTGAAAATTATGGCACTCCTAAGGCTCATAAAGCATTCACAATGCTCTTGGCCCCGCCAACAGCGGCGGTTAGTTACATTTTTTATTGTCAAAGCATTGTTGTTGCTGTTGCTGCTGATGTGGTTGTTGTTGGTGTTATTGTTGTTGTTGTTGTTGTTGTTGTTGCCAGTGGCACTGCCCTAACCCATTTGGTGTCTACCATAAAACTAACATAGCTCACATTATGGTACAGCCCAGTCAGCCAGAGACTTTTATGCTTTCAGTGTGTGCATAAGTTTTAATCTGCCTTTGTTACAATCTGTTGGCTTCGTTCAACTGATGCTGCTGCAGTTGTTGCTGCTGCAAAATAAAAGACTGAGCCACACTGAACCCCAAATGCTCAATCCCGAACCCAAGAAGCCAACAGGAGACAAAACGTTCATCTAAACATACCAGAAGGTATCGATAATGGCAGCTTTTATAACATACCACAGCCAGGCTGCCATCTATTAAGATATGTACGCAGCGGGATAGGAAGGAGGTGGAGAAGGGGGAGAAGTAACTCTGGAGACACATTTGGTTTTCTACACATTGTTTCCCAGGGTTCCCTTGCCATTTGATATATGCATTGCTTAGAAGTTATCAGTTCTATCTTTAAGGTCTCTGAATTAATTTGGTTTCGACAGCTCACAAAGACGTTCTTGACTTTTAAATACTCCCTTAAGTTATTTTAGATCATTGGCTTGGATTAGTTTTGTACAACTGGAATAACAAACCAAAACAAGAACAAAAAAACATTTGGAACTTATTGTGATTACTATTAAAAGTCTTCTAAGGTTCTTTTTACTTGCGATATATACACATTTTTAGACTATCAATACTAACACTGACTGGATATAATATCTTACATCTACAGATTTCGTATGGCTTAATCTTCTGAGTTCTGTTTTTATATTGGCATGACATCCCACAAGTAATTAATAAAGTACGGCGATATATTCATTGTATATCTCTTTAACCACCAATTTCTGAGGAAATTAATTTCCGTCTGAGCAGCACATTGTGTGTTCCACTTGCATTTTGCCTGAGTTCTTTATTCTTGTTTCCAGGCAATTCTGAGATTTCTTGATACTCTCCGCTTCTATAGCGTAACTTTTGCCACAATTTGTGTTACCAACATCATTAGCCAGTTTTTATACCCTTTGCGAGCAGCCAAAAGTGCAAAACAATTCACAAGTTGTGCGCAGTAAATAAAATAAAAGAAAAAAACAAGTGAAGAAGAAAAAGCTAAAAGTAAGTAAACAATTGATTAAAATTTATGCACTTTATCCGCTTGAACCGCACACACAACACACAAAAACACACGCAATCGAACCATTTCTATATAGATATAAGAAACCAGCAGACATACGCTTTTATCGAAAGTTTGCCTTTCAACTTGTGTGGGTGTGTGTGTATGTGTGTGTGTGGGGGTATGCGAATGTGTGTGAGTGTGCGTGCGGCTGAGTAAACAACATTTTGATTAAATTATTTTAATAGTAAGTGAGAGATCTATATATATACATATCCCTGCGCCAGTGTTAACGCCACCTCTACACCCGCACATACACACAAACACACACAAACACACACACACACACCACCTCACCCCACAGTTCTGCCAGCACAGCTGCAGTCAATTAATTCAGCTGCGAACTATTAAAGCACACACCGGGCGCTCATAAATTGAGTTTGAAGCGCGACCTGCGAGCAGCCGCACATGAGTCAATTCTCTGAGGGGAGCTGTAAATGAATGAATATTTCATACGCTGCGTATACGTACCCAGATGCAGATGCAGGCATTCCACCCCCTTTGGAAAAGCCGTTGCTAGCCGTTAACCAACTGTTTCGACTGTATTAGCTCCGTGCCGGCGATTGTCGGACAGGTTGTGGGTTTGCGTTTGGATTTAGATTTGGTAGCGGCGCGCATCGGACTCACCTGCCCTACCTCATTTCTTTCGATGTCTCTTAACCTCTTTGCCTCTCTCCTCTGCTTTTTGTCTTTCTTTCGCTGCACAGTTTGTCTCTGTTTGACTCTCTGGCTGACTGGCAAATATTTATCGAACACGATTTGCTCGTTAGGCGAACGCAATACATACACACACACAACAACATGCACACACACACACACAAACATATACACACACACACACAAACACCCCGTTGCTTTAGCTACTGTTTCGTTTCGCACATTCGTTTTTCACTTTGATTCATTTTGTAGCATTTTTCAATTTCTTTGTATTGAATACTTTTTCTTCATTTTGCCTCTTGGTTTCTTTTCTTTTTTTCTTCGATTTTTATCTATGAAGCTTCTCAGCTGCCGAGCGATTTGTGTGCAAATTTTCAACTGTCATTATGCGTAGGTGTGTGTGTGTGTGTCTGTGTGTGTGCGTGTGTGTTTGTGTGTGTGCGTGTGTGTATGTGTAGGTGCGCTAGTTTGAAATTTGGTCTAGGCCCAAGCCCAAAATACCAAAAGAAACAGTTAATAAAATCCCTTGACACGAAGGCGTTTACATAAGCTTTTAGCAAATAATTGAGTGTGCGTGCCTTTGTTGTTGTTGCAGCTGTTGTTGTTGTTGTTGTTGTTGTGGCTGGCACGTGTGCCGTGCCAGGGCGAAAATTGTACGGATTGTGCCGTATACTCCTGGGTAGGCACCTTTGCGCCCAATGTGCCGGGTTTCGGTTACATTCCTCTAACTGGAAATTCAATTGAATTGGCAAAAATTGTTGTTTACATGCCGATTTGCTTGTTTGATTTATGCAAAATGTTTGTATGTGTGTGTATGCCGGGCTCTCTGGCACACACACAAGCACAGACACACACACACACAGGACACATGAGATGATGTGCGCCTTGAGATTTGGCCAAACAATCCAGCGCCAAAATTAGCCAGTGCTCCAGTCTGGCCGCTCGTTCTATAGAGACCAAGCTTTTGTGTATTAAACGATATTAGCTGGCAATGGGAACAGGGGCTGGGGGCACTGACGGGGGTTGGCAGCTGGGGCATGTCTAGATTGCCGTTTGCCGATAGCGTTGCTGCGTATATTTGATAACGGTTTGGGGCTGGCGCTTTATTAGGCTGCCTGCCTGTTTGCCCAGAACCTTTTGCCTGGAATTCGTCTTGTATTTGAGGACAAACATGATTCGAATCTGGCTGTGGAAATTTTATATTTACATATGCCGCAAATTGCTGCTGTTGCTGTTGTTGCTGCTCCTGTTGGTGCTGCTTGGCATTGCCAGCACGTAAGCGCATTACGTACGAGCATTACGCATACGCCGCGTTAGCCAATGGGCTAAAAGCTTAGCACTCAGCGCACACTATGCACTCACTCAGCCCATATAATGACCTGGCCAACAGAACAGCAAGGCCAAAAGGAAAGTCAGCGAACGCAGCAAGTAAAATAAAATTTGTCTTCTGTACAAGTTGCAGTCAAGTTTGCGCTGAGTTGTGGGTAAACATTTTTCAGCAGCAATAAATAATGCGCAGCAAAGAAAAATATTAATAATAAAAGCATGCAACACAGCAGCGCATAAAGGGACAGCAGCCGGAGCCACAATGGATGCGCCGGGCACCGGGCATCGGGCACCGAGTCCGAAAAAGGGGCAGCCAACAAGAAAAGTGCATCCACGAATAAAATCAAAGCCATCAACTGCAATTGCAGCTGGCGGGCGAAGGAGTGACGGACAGTTGGTAAATTGAATGGTTATTGAAAGGGCTGCCAGTGGTATAGGATGCGGGACTGCGGGGGCGTTGAATTTTCTGAAAAAAGCAAAGTTTTACTCTACCCCTGATGGCCATAAAACTATTATGCAAGCTGCATAAAGACTTTGTCAAGTGGAAAAATATGAAAAACTTTTACATTTCGATGAAAAGTAATGCCAACGCAATTGCCAATGTGTGAAAATTGTGGCTTACAGCATATGCCATGGCAAAAAAAAAATCAAGAAATAAGAAAGGATAGTTACTTTGGAGCTGTTGAATATTAAATAACCTATGCAGACATACAGAGAAGATGTGCTCTACCAATTATGTATTTCTATTTTCATTATACAAAAACTACATTTTCGATCAAGAGTTCCTATGACCGCTATATGATGTGCTAACGACAGCCAAAATACGCATATATGACGTGTTTTACTATATAGCATAAAAACTATTGAATTAGTTTGCTTAGAAATTAACAGAAGTTCGGCAACTGATACTCACAAAAAATATATATATCGCCAAGATTCATGAACTGATTCAGAAGATTGCAATTCAATTCATGACAAATTTAAAATACTCCCTGAAACAAAACAGAATTAAGCTGCCAAGTAAATCCATAGCTAACTAATTGCTGTGCTAGCTTTATGGTTAACAGGTTGACGTTTGGTTATTAAAAAGCCTTTAATAATAAAGTTAATGGACAATTTAAAGATTACAGTTAGCTGGCAGCAGCAGCAAAAGCAAACAATGTGTAACATGGCACAAGGCACACTTTCAATTTTCTTAAAACACATAAAACTTGATTATCTTGATTAAATTGCAAATCAAAAACATGTTTCAGGGATTACTTGTATGTGCTACACACACACACATAGAGAGGGAAATCTTATCAAAACCGCACATACACACAATAAATGGATTTCCACAAAGGCAGATCTGTATATAAGTATCAGCCATATATGTATACACATTGTGGGCATGAATAATAATTGTAAGCTGCAAGCCACATGCCCTGTGTGAGTCTCTGTCTCTCGCTCTCTTTCACTTTGGCTCTTTCTGTCTCTTTCTAGTGTGTATGTTAATCTGTTAACAAGAAGCTTAGATCGATTTCATTCCAAAAGTGTTTATATCAATTTAAAGTAATTACAAGCAGCCACAAGCACATGCAAACGAGGTTGACACAAAACAAACCGAACGTCTGTGTCTCTGCTAACCAGAAGTGCTTAAGTGCATAAATATGTGTGTGTGTGTGTGTGTGTGTGTGTGGATGTGTATGGGTTCGACCTGTCGTAATGGAAAATATTACGCAAATTGATTGTATAAGTGCCATGTCATACTCGCAGCGTCTGCCTGTTGACAACTTGCATAGCAGAAGGCCAAATGGAATTCCTGAGAACAGTTTCTCAGCAATTTATATAAATAATATGTATATATACATATATAAATATAGATATGTACATTAATCTAGAAATATGCATAAACATAAGACAGACGCTTTCAGTTTTGCCATTGACATCTCAAATATCGTGGGTGTTGACAAAAGCCTTCTGTTTGGGCATGTCGAATGTCAAGTTATGTAATTAATATGATTATTGATTGATTTGCTGCGACAAGATCTGAATTTACATATGTCATGTGGATGGTGTTGATTAATAACAATCAACTGATTAGTTACACTCAACATAAATTGATTGTCAGTTGCATTCTGGCTCATTTATCTAGTAAGCAATATTAAACCTTTATAATTCCAATCTGATATAAGTTTAATTGTTTGACGAGTTAAAGTCATAAAAATCTAAAATCCTTCACACTTTATCTGATGTGGGTATACACGAGTATATATTCAAAAATTGTGGTCATACGGACAGACGAACGGACGAACAGACGGACAGCAAGATGGACATTGCACAAACCCAAATGTAAACGAATTTTTTTCCAAAATGTCGAATTGCTTAATTGTGTATTTAATGGATTTTGGTTGTTACAATTAGTATAAACAACAATCAAACCAATTCTGAAGGGATCAAATTTTGTTGTGAAAAAGTTGGCAAAAATGTTGACATGTAAAGCGCTTGATTCCATAGCTCCCATGTTTCAAGCTGACGATCTCCTCTTAAGATTGTGCATAAATTTTGATTTGTTGTGAGTTACGGTGTTTAATTTAGTATTTCACTCTAAACGTTTTAAATATGCTTTATTACATAACTTTAATAAAATATTACTCAAATGCAATCAACTTTTTGAATATGCATTACGAAATAACTACAACTTTTATTCCTTTTTAATCAGTCCTATGTGAATCCGTTATATCCGACAAACACACTCAAATTTTAACACCTTATAAAATGAGCTTTTATTTATACATCTGTCCCACTTGGAGTACAAGCACCAGAGCAACATTAGTCATATAGAAAGGGGTTTATTTTTTGTTGGGATTGCAGCACTAAAATGTATATTAAGTAGACCAATTAAACGTCAGTCCCAAGAGCGAGTACTTAAGCGCCGAAAAATGCAACTTTGTTGCCCTGTTGCTTAACGGCAGTTGAGTGGATTAGTGGGTTAGAGGACGAGTGGGTGGCTGGTGGAGCTGTCACAGATGTTACAGTTCAGCAGGTAATGCGCAGGTAAATCTGCAAGTGTCAAAGGGCTTCTACGCCAGCTGAGCAATGGCTAAACTAAATGCCAGCTATGCCGAATTTTCTAGCTAATCTGGCCAATTTGAGGCGCATTGTCTTGCCTTCACCCCCGCCCACCGGCAACGCCCAATTGCTATTGTGCTTGTTGAGGGGGTGGGGAATGGCGCTGCAAAGAGGCGTGACAAGGAAAAATCTAGCATAGAGCTGCGTGTGTGCAAAAAGTAAAGTGCCCGTGGCAAAGCAGGTCTCTGTGTGTGTTTGCATTGCACTTATGCACATGTGTACAAACAGTAAGAAACTGAGGGGAGCTGTTGGTGGGCGGCAACGAGGCGAAGCAGTAGCATTAGTCGAGTAGATGACGCTGTAATAGCATTCAGAACTCTGACTAATGAGCAGAGTGCGAGCGACTCGCAGGGCAGCGAGTGAAGAGTGTGGAGCGTTGAAGGGGGGTTGAGCAGGTGATGGGACGGTCGCCGCCTTAGCCGCTTGGCATCACCTTGCCGACGGCGTTGGCAGCACCGCTTGAACCAATTTTACAATGTGCGGCATCAACAAGCAGCCAGCAAGCAGTAAACAGAGGCACATGTTGCAGCAGGCACCAGGCAGCAGGAGGGTAGTCAGGGCCAAGCACCCGACACCCGCCACACGGCACTCCTTACCCGGCAGCCTCTCGCCCAGAATCGTGCAACCGGCAACCCGGCAACCGGCAGCTTCAAACTAATTGTGCAATTATTTTTGCATAAAGTGGCATAAACATGGCTAGAAGAGGCATTATGCAAGTTGCCTGACTTTTGCAACATATGAAGATGTAGCAACACCCACAAACACACATACACACATCCGAGGGGGTTTGTGTGTGTGTGCGTGTGTGCGCGTGCCTAAGTGGCACTCGTACAATTTGAATGTAATATTCATTATTCTTTGCACATTGTCTGTCGGCCAAAAGCTTTTTGGGCATGGGCACTGTTGGATGTTGGGTTTTTAAAGACTTAATGTTAAGCCATATATAAGGCAATGCTTAGAGCTGTTAGCATTAAACTTTGTTAAAAGCAATGCCATTTAACGCGACCTGCTGACCAGTTAATAATAATAATAATAACAATAAACAGACAACGCGTTAGTTTAATTAAATTTCAGAAAAGTAATTTCAAAGTAAAGAGCAAGCCCGAGACCAACAAATAAATACTCTTAATTAATTTAGTTTTAGTAATAGATACCTTATAGTTTACAAAAAAAAAAATCATTTTAAATAGTAATGGCTACTAAATAGTAATGGCTACTGGTGTTCCAAAATATAATATAACGGATTTAAATTATGAATTCGGATAGCTAAAAATATTGAATTAGTTAACAAATATTATTAAAAATTTGTCTTATAAAAATTAAATTATGTTGTCAGGTCAGAATACTTATTTTTAAACAAATATTGTGCCGTTGGTTTTTAATGAGCTACAAGTAAAGCCAGTTAATCGTTTTGATGTATGTGTAATATTTAAAATACATATACGCATTAATGTCGATTATAAAGTCTTTTAGGCGCTTAAATTGTTTTCAATTTATTTCAGTGTGATAATTGACGTTCATAACCCGCTTAAATCTTAATTTGTATATGTTAATATAAATGTTTGCTACCTGTTGAAATGAAGTCAGAATAACTTTGTTGTAAATTATGAGATATTTGGTTTTCTGCTCTGGACTTATCAAAGCATGCAATCGACGTTCGTATATAGTGGATTTAATTAAATTTTGCAATTTAAAGACCTCCAGTATAAACGAGTATGTGTGTGCGCGTGTGTGTGTGTCATGTTCTGTATACAAGTAAAGTTATTTTCGCTTTGTTCAATCTTGTTGTCTGGAGGCAAAGGAATGCGGCATTTTCAGTCTCATGTCAGTGTGCCATAGTTTCTCGTGCCGGCTTTTGAACCAGGCTTTAATTTGAATTAAATTTGCGCCCCAAGAAATCTGCCGTTTGGCCTGCGCTCCAACGCTTTTTTTTTAAAGGCACCAGTGCGGACCGAGGCCAAAACAGCTGAACCGAGCTCTCAATGGTTTCCGTACGGCATTTTTCGACAATTAAAATTAAAATTTAAATGAAATGAGCGCTGTCTGTGAGAGTGTGAGTGTGTGTAACAAGTTCTGTGTGTAGAAAAACCACAACACACAGAGCCGAGAGCGTATAGAATAAGAAGTGGGAAGTGATAGAGGGGCTGTGGGGGCTCGGCAGGTTGCCTACAAAAACAGACCGCAGCAACCAAAACCAAACACAAATGTTACATAAAGAAAAAGTCGACTTCGTCGTCGCCTGGGCAAAGAACGAACACAAATATGTAAATGAAATTGTATGACTCGTTGTACACACACACAGACACATATGCATGTTGTGTGTGCTACACAGGTGCAGCAATTGCTGCAGTGCCGCGGCGGCAACAGCAACTGCAACGGCAACAGCAACACTCGAGCAACTTCTAACTAGGCAACTGTGCGCCAAGGTGCAACTGTCTGCAGGTGTGTAGGTGTCTAAGTGTGTGACTCTGTATGTATGTGTGTGCCTTGCTTTGCATGTAGTTCGTTGACTTTTGAAGTTGTGAACACAGCGCTAACAGCAGCAGCACCAGCAGCAGCAACACCAACAGCAACAGCAGCAATTGCACTTTGCTGTTACATTTATTACATTTGTAATTGTTGTCAGTCACAGTTGCGTTGCGAGCTGAGCAGCCAGGGCGTTAATTATGTGCCAAAAGCAATTTTCGGCATGCCAAGCCAGGCAGCAGCAACAACAACGCACAGCGGCACAAGTTGTTTAGGCGAACGTGTCGAGCGGAAGTCGTTGCCAATCGAAGTAGTTTCCGGCTTGACAGGGCTTTGCTGTGGTTTTGCCTGTGCCTTGCAGCATTTTCAGCCACTTTGAGGAGCCGTTGCATACTTAACAGTTTGCCCTGCAACTTTCACTTTTACAACACACACACACACACATAGATGACGTATTTAAAATGCCTTTGCATATTTCATTAACGGTTTAAAAATTCATGAACTGCTAATTGAAAACGTTTGTCGCACACAGGCACACACACCTGTTCGGTACTGGGTGCGTAACAGAGGGCTGCAAAAAAGGTGCCAGGACCGCACTCCAAAGCAGGGCAACATAGTTTAGCACTTTGGCTGCCCGTCGTCTAGCTCGACGCTCTGTGCCACCTAAGAAATCAAAACGTTGCCCCTTCAACAGCTAGGGGTGAGGAGCGGGGGTTTGCTATTTTGTGTAATGTATGTGGCCTAAGCGACCTAAGCGACCAAGCGACCCAAGCGACCTGCACTCAAAGTTCACCACCCGGCACTTTTGTATGCGAAAATACCTACACACACATATGCATGTAAAGCACACACACACTCACACGGGCACACCTTCAATCACTTCCGCTGAACGATGAAGTAGCTCTTTGGCACGCTATTATTTTGTGGCCGTGGCACAGGTGGAGAGACGGGGTGGGGCAGCGTTCATATGTAATTGGAACGTGTGAGAAATATAAAACAACGGGTAGCTGAAGTCGTAGAGCCGCTTAAGTTGTAGCCCCGTTTTGCCGGATGTCCTGTTAGAAGCGTAAATAGGCATAAAACAACGAAATGAACATTTCTATTACACCCCATCCCCGCTGCCACACTGCGGGAAGGGCAGGGTATGCATGTCAGATCAGGTCCGCCCTTAGTCAGCCGTGAAAACTTGTCTAAAGTCTGAAGGCGGCGGCGGAAACACTGCTAGGAGCTGTCTAATGGCTACGCAAGAAGCCCAACAGCAATACTGCAATACTTTAGACTCCTTTTGTAATACCCTGTACTTGTTGCAAGTAGATGAATTAAAAGGGATACATTGTAGTTGAACGAATGAGGTTTACTGACCCCAAATGTATATGTGTATATAATCGTGATTAACGTCAGCAGCCAAGTTTATCTGACCTTGTTTATCTGTCTGAAAGATTTCTTAATTTTCAAATGTTCTATGAAAACTTTTTAGTGAAAAGTCTAACTTTAGAGATAAGTTTTCTGATTCAGAATTATATTTCTTATTGGTAGAAAAGGGTCTTATTCTGAGGCGAGTTTTCAGGTTATATATAAAACTTTTGATTTTGGTAGTATACTAATGTCTATTTATTTAACGAAAAATGCTCGGACACAGGGTATCTTATAGTCGTTGGTATTATTGATAATGGTGAATTATATATGCAATATTGCTATGGCAATCGCGGCGACCAAAACTCGCGCAGCTGCGTTGGGCTGATTATGCCAGGCGGCTCCTTTTTTGTCGGTCAGGCTGCCAGTCACAATGGATGTCCTGGCAAATGCTATGGCTTGGCCAAATCTTCTTTAACTCGGCACCACAAAAGCATGCTTAGCCACTCTTAAAGTCCACACACACACACACACACACACAGTCGCTCAGTCACAGAGCAAAGATGCAGAGACAAAGCCAAAGGTAACAATGGCCAAGTGCCAAATACACGTGCGTCGTGCACGTACTGAGCCACGCCTAACACTCGCGCCCTTCCAGTTCCCGCCTTGTCTGGCGTGTCGCTGGATAAACTGCTTTTAGTCAACTTTAGTTAGTTTGGTCAAGAGTCCCTCAACACGGCGACTGCCCGCTGCTAATGGAGAAGCTGAAGCTGTAGCTGAGGCCGAATGAAGTTTGCGCTGTTTGCTGCGTTTTTTAGCTGGCCATGTCCGGGTCCGAGTCCCAGTCCAAGTCCAAGTCCTGCTGCTGCTGGTGGTCCACTATTTACAGCTTTAGTTTTGTTTGCCTCGTGTTTTGTCATGCCTCTTATGTCCTGCTCAAAAAGTGTAAACAACTTTGGGCGCTTGGCCAAGTGCAAGGTGTACACTGCACACAGTAGCAGGAGCAGGTGCAGCAGCAGCAGCAGCAGCAGCCTCTGCACGTCCACGTCCATGTCCATGTTCTGGCAGACCTAATGCTGCCTCGACTGCCCCACTGACCAGCGTCGACTGTTAATCCGAGATGTTTGTTTACCTTGGCACTGCACGAAGGAGACTCCAGACTCCAGCTACGAGCGACTACAGCAGCAGCAACTGGCATGGAGCCTCATTTATCTTGTGAATGCAATAACAACGACTTAGCCGGAGCTTTGGGGAGTCCTGTGCAAATCCATTGAACCTGCAGAGAGTATAATAAGTTAGTCGTGAAGTTTGCAATGCATCCACAGAGATAAATTAGACTCCGCACTGCTGGAGTATGGCGATACACTCCCCTTATTGCTGCAAATATATGTTGATGTCGAGATGGAGCCTAAAGTGTATATAAGTATGCATAGCTTAACACGAGAAGGGAAAATATTGACGATGATTCGTCAAACAATTTGCTATACGATTTGTCTTAAATTTAATTAAGTAAAAGGGAAAAATAATACTTTGTTGTTTGTCTACTTGACCATATTTTTATAAAAAAAAGTATTATTAATCAGGCATATATTAAAAGCTGTTGTCCAGATATTACGGCTCCTCTTTTGTTAAAAGTTATATTTATTATATTTAACAAAGCCTTTTTGCTATAGGGCATAAAGAGTTTATATCACTTACTCTCTCTCTCTCTCTCTCTCTCTCTTATTTATTCTTTTCTGGGTATTTGTTTTTATTGGCATGGCCAATTAATGAAATGACCTGCAGGTTTTATGTATTTTTCATTTTATTGCCCGATTTAAATTATGCACAAATTGTATAAATGCATTGCAAATGGGAAATGTTGTTAAATTTTAATTATGTTGCCGATCATTGTTGCAATTTTTTGAGTTTTAATCGGACAAACCACTTTAATTCGAATTTAAATTAATTAAAATCACTTACGAGCACAGGCCGAAACCAAACCAAACCGAATCAACAACAACGACAACAAAAAACGCAATAATAACAACAATAACAACCATTTAAAATTGGCAACAACAAAAACCCAAATTAACTTTGCAACGCTTCAGATTCGCAAAAATAAAACCACAACACAGGCGCTAGCTATATGCTGCAGAGGGGCTGGTCGATGCGGGGAGGGGTCAGGGGCGTGTCACAGCAGGTGGGCACAAAAGCCGCAACCACCAAGTGTTGCTGACTCCCAAGCGAATGATTGCAACAGTGGGGAACTGGCTCCAAAGGCCGTTCGACTAGCTGGTGGGCGTGGCCACAGGATGTTTATAGCGAATTTTATTTTAATAAAGACTTTTAATTGAATTTTCAGTTGTTGCGCACAGGACACGACGCCAACGCACCCGCTGCTGCTTCTGTCCTTGTAATTGTTGTTATCATCATTACGGCTTTATGTAGTACACATCAGCAGTGCATGTTGCTGCTGTGATCTTTGCTGTTGCTGCTTCTGTTGTTACTTTTCAATAACCTGCTGTTAAAGCGCAAGCCTGTGGTTAAACAATTACGCGGGTGCAGGGAATGTCCCGAACGACAGATAAAGACCAGCACCACGGCTTTTCGGGTCATGTTGCATATAACATATATGTATACATATAGGCAGACAATGCAACATACACACATAGGGGTTGACTTACACGCAACAGACGCAAATGGCGTTCGCCACTTCCGGTTTCCGGTTCGCGCTGCTTAGCGCGCTAGCCACACACATGCACACAACACATAAAAAAACAGAGCCCGTTAAATGTTAAATCAATGAACGTGGCAACAATTAAAATATTCTACATACTGCTTCCGTTTAACGCGCGATAATAAAAAGCAGCACCACATTTTGCCTCCTTTTTGTCTTTTTCCTTTTTTTTACGCGAATTACGGAATTTCAATCATTTATTTATTGCATGTAAATAATAAAATGTAAAGTTATGCATTTTATTAATTTTTAATATGCAGCGTGTTGTTGTAGCTGTTGCCGTTGGGCTTTTTGTGCACTTAACAAGTGTTGTTGCTGTTGATGTTGCTGGTCGATTTACGGCGTAATTTTTATTTTAATATGCGCTCTTCATGCGCTTTGTTTGTACTTCAATTTTGTTGTACAAAATTTCAATTAGTATTTCATAGAGTATATTGGCTATTGTTTCCAGGCTAAGTGCATGCGCGAACACACACACACATACATACTGTGTGCACATTTTACATTATTTACATTTATATTGTGGCTCTTTTACGTACTCATTTTGTTTTCAATAACCAATAATGATTATATATAAATATATACCACATGCCACATACACCAGTAAAGTTCTTTACGAGGCCTCAATGGATGTGTTGCCACAGAGCTTATGCATTTTCGTATGCAGCAGGAAATGCTTTCAATTCTTCGAAAACTAATCATTTTAAGTTTAATCTAGAATATAAAATATAAATTTTTGAGGTCTTATATTACTGTTGATTTCTTAAGTTCTTGAAAATATTTTAAAATTAAAAACCAAATTTTGACACAACATTTTTTTTAATTCTTACACATTAAAATTTTCAGCAATATTGTAAATTATAAATAAATGCAATAATCGGTAATATTTAATTGCACGCAATAATGCTATAACTATACTAGACGTAGAATAAAATATCATAGAAATAATTGTGCTCCAAATTTGCATGTGTTTTCTGCAAATGAAATAAATTGGAAGTTTGTGTTGCTATTTCTCCCCTAGATTTTCGGTCTCCTTTCGACGCGGCATAATTACCTGGCCAAGTGTATGAATTAGAATTTTGCTCGTTTCTCCTAACCTCAAATGGTTTGTGTGTGAGTGCGAAGAGTGCCGTGTGCAAATTAAAAAAGATAAAGTGAGATAGGCTAGACAATACGAATACGTATGTGGCTCGCGTTGAGTACATACGAACAAAACCCCAACAACCGCAATGTTAAGACTGGCCAAAAAGGGCAAGCCAACAGCAGCATAATATAAGAATGTTGTTGCGGTTGCCCAACGTTTTGCACAGAACCCAGTCCGGGTCCGACTCAAATTCGGTTTCCAAGTCCGTGCCCCAGTTGCAGTGGCAGTGGCAGTTACAGTGCGAGTCCCAGTACAGACTCAGGGTCAGAGCTGTGCTTATGTGTATAAAGTCGTCCGCAAAGTGGACCTGACTGACGTATGCAAATATGTGAATGGCAGACAGCTGGATTTCAAGCCGAATGCCGTCTCTGCCGGCTATGAGGTGTCAAAATCAATTCGGGCTCGGGCCAAGAACTAAAATAAGCCGCCATAAAGGCAGCAATCAGTAGGCTCTGCCGTCAAGGGAATGGGTGGGGTTTGGGGAGGCTGTGGCGTGTTCAGGTGCGACTGCATTAATTAAAAAATTTTGAATGCAATGCCAAGTGAAAAGCACAGCACCTAACAAATTTTTCATAGGCTAATAAACTTGAATGCGCTAGCAAAAGCGAGCAATGTGATTGCAAAGCACTGGCCAGGCGGAGCAGGTGGAAAGGCAATGGGAAGAGGGGGGCAAGCGGAAGTGGAAGAAGGCGTGGCTGACACTCAGCAGAATGCTGGCCCACAACTTGTTTTTTGCCGCACTGTCACCCAATTATGTCACACAGTGTACAACAAATTAATGCCTCGTTGCGTTGATTGCGCCGAGTGCGGCTGCCGTCGCTGTCGGTGTCGCAGTCGACGACGACGTCGACATCGCTGCCGCTGTCGAGAGAGCGCACGAAAGTATGCAATGCAAAAAGCAGGCAAAAGTAAAATCACTAAAAACAGCAGCCGACTGTGTGTGAGTCTGATTCTGTCTGTGTGTGCGTGTGTGTGTGTGTGTTTTAGTGTTGGTGTGTGATTGCGTGACAATTTCAAACAGATTTAACCGCCAATTTAAAATGAAGTCAATACAAGCGAAAGCAACTGAACTGAGTATGCAAAAATGTAAAAAAACGAAAACAGAAGACAACAAGAATACGATAAAAAGTACGACTTCAAGCTACCCTGTAAGAGCCAGCAGCATATCTTACAAACCTTAATGATCATGATTTAAATACTCAACAGTAAGATACTAACAAGTACAGTTTTTCGTCAACAAACTAATCTGTAAAAATATTGTTTCATAAATACAAGGTAAGCATTACCAAATTTTATATATATTATCTTCTTCACATCTTTTCCTAAAATACCCCATTAAGCCCACTATACAGGGTAGCAAAGAGTAGCCGCAGCTGAGTTGTCGTCCAACGACAGATCATCGGCCCATCAGCAGCGACGTAGACCAACAGCGTCATGTCCAATGTTGTCCACGTCTGGACTTTTATTTTATTTTCAGCTTTTGTTTTTTTTCGGTTTTTTTTATGTTGTTGCAAACCAACATTTAAATGCGCTCAGTGGGCGCTGGCCTGGGACCTGAATTGGGCCTCGTACCGCCGATGTCGCTGGTCAGCGGTGCGTGCTCCACCACCAGCTGTAAAATGTATTGTAAATTTCACGCGTTTTTTCGGCTCGCCTGCTGGCTGCTTGGTTTGACTCCGTGTGGGCTTCTTTCTTTTTTTCCGACTTTTTTTTTTATTGAACCGTGTCAGACAAACGATTTAAATGAAATAAATTACAATAAATCACTCAATCGGTTTAAATAAAAATGTTGCTCTTGTAATGAGATATCGAATGCGAAGGCAGCAAAAACGTGGGCGCCAGAACTCTGACAAGTGAAAAACCAGTCGGGGAAGTGTATAAAACTTACCGTAGGCTTTTGATTTAGTGGCATTTTCGTGGAGGTTCGGTGCCTAAAAACTTAAACGGCACTTGGATTTACTTTTAATGGATACATGGATGAACTTTGTTAAGTTAAGAGACAACTGAAAGAAATTTCCTTATTTTTAAGGAAAAAATAGTTTTTGTTTTACAAGAGGCCCAAGATTGTCAATTAAGAATGTTGCTATTTATAGAAATAATCGATCAAAGGTTGATTCTTTACTAAGCGCGTGTGAAAGGGTATTTAATCTCCGGCAGCTCGGAGATAACTTTCGCTTTATTACTACAAAACCAAATATATTACTATTATAAATCTATATATTATATTATAATGAAGTTAATCTGAAATGAACACCCACTTTTTATATCGGATTAGAAAATCTTGTTGATTATCATCAATGCGTCGAATACATAAAACAGATTATCGAGCTAAAATTCAAAAAAATTCCTGCTGTTAATATCGATCCATCGATGTTTAGATTTTATTTAACATCGGTCTTACATTCTCACTGTACAAATATTCGTTTGTGGAATTCCGGATCGCAGCTTATAAGCTTGCTTGCTTTGTAGTATAAATTCCATATTCCCTTTTGATCAGCTACCATTTCTATAGCACACACTTATGGGCTATTCAATGCTGGAAATACATTTACTGGCACACTGAGCCATAAAGCAATTGACAAGGTAATCATTTGATACAAAACTGTCTTGTTTGAATCAAAGTAAAGTCCTGCTAAATAGTTGCTTTGTGTCTCACTTGCTCTAATGGCTTCTGGCCTGGGTCGCATAGTTGGGGCTTAGTGCTTAGTGGCCAGTCAGTAGTGCATGTAAATGCCATGACAATGGCAGGGCAGGGCATATATAAACTAGAGGTGAGTAGGGGGCGGCATTCAGAGCACTCAAAAGCATTGCTATGGACCGTACAAATCTGAGTCGGGGTCAGCAGCAATAGACACACAACGTTGTGTCCACCTGAGTTGTCAACAAACCGTGAAATTATCAACCCAAATTGAACGACAACTTTGAGAGGCAGAAAAAGAAGGTGATATATAATGTGCGAAAGGGAGATGGAGAGCGTGGCTTGTATAGATTCTTTTTTTCTTTGGCATGAAGAGCACGTCTTAATGCATATGTTAAGCTGCCTTCTACGACCGCCTTCCGTCTGCGAAAAGCTTTTAATACAAATTGAAAATGCTTGAGGACCCAAAGGGACCTGGACTGTTCCGAGTCCATGGACCAAAAAAAGGCAAATGCTCACAAGGATCTAAGACGCCGTACTTGTGATAAGTAGCCAGGTAGCCCATGACAGCAGGCAGCAATATGAATATACGAATGGGTGTTCAAATCAGTGGCCAGATGCATCTATGCTTCACTATCTGCCAACTGCCAACTGGCAACTGGGCAATTGGCGAACTGACTGACTTCATGTGCTTGCTGCTCGTCTGCTGCATCTTAGATAAGCCAAAATGCACTAAGCATCATACAAATCTCGATTCGCTTTTTCTTTCTCTCTTCTCCCCATCTCGATGTCCTGCGTTGCTCTTTGCTTGCATAAATGTCAGAAGAGAAAATTTGCATGGGATTCACTTGTGGCTACAGCTATTTATCTTTGTGTGCCCGGGCATTTCAAGTGCAGCCGAAAGTGGAGCACACAGATTGGCAGAAACAGAGACAGAGAGAGACTGAGAGAGATATAGATAGAGAGAGAGAGAGAGAGGGTGGGTGAGGTACAGCAAACGGAAATGCGCTTTATGCAGCATTTAAATTCGCCCATTTCCTGGGCCATTGCCGACCTTCAGATGCCTCAATTATTTCATTAGGTAAAACGTTTGCATTTCACCTAATTCCGCTCAGTCGAGTCGAGGCAGGTCGACTCCACGGCCCTTTGGCCACATCCGTTGCAGTCGTGTGCAAACACGCAAAGTCGAGTCTGGGAGCTGACTTCAGAACTGGAGCGCTAGCACAAAATAAAAAAAAATTGCGAAACGCCGAAACACACGAAACGGAATTTATTTCTCAATTCCCACTTCAATTTCGCAAATTGAATGAAAAAGCGCTTAAAAATATACAAAAGCAGCGGCAGCAGCCGAGCAGCCAGGCCCGCAGCACCCATTGCCCGAAAATAAAGTAACAAAAGCATACAAGTCAGAGCCAGGGGCTGGAAGAGGGCCAGGGCCAGGGCCAGGATCGGTAGCACAAAAAAAAATGGCAAACGAACAACGAGCAGAGCGAAAGGAAATCTTACAAATAAAACGGAAGTTAATTTACTACGTAAACCGAAAAGCATGGCGCAGCCACATCCGGTGAGGCAGTGGTGGCAAGACGGGTGGTGAGGACGGCACAGTGCTTACAGCTACACAGCAAAGAAATACTACAGCTGGGATTGGAGCTAGCGGTTGGCCATTTAATTGGCCAAGTTTGTGCTGCACTGCTGCAGCCGATGCTCGTCGCTTAAGGTAGCCAAATATTTGCTCATGCAACAGACGCGACTCAGACAGAGGCCAGGGAGAGAGAGTGGGTGAAAGAATGTAAAGCAGGGAGAGTCATGGGGCTTGGAGAGGTTTAGCTCACACTTTAAACCGCTTATTACGTTAACAATTGCGAATATCGGCGCAGAATGAGAGCGCTGAGCGCCCAGAGCAGAGCAGCAGACAGAATTACTTTGCATAATTTTAGGGGCATACAAATAACAGCCAGCGATATCCCACCCAAAATTCACACACACATAGAAATAGGTTGCGGGTGCGCCAATGAAAACGGAAGGAAATTTCACTAGCCAAATGCAGCAGCAGCCATGGGAACAGTTAAAGACTATGTGGGTGGCTTTGTATGTGTGTGTGTGTGTGTGTTGGGATGGGGGCGTGTCGGGCAACAAAGGCGCATTAGAGCGATAGCGCAGTGCTAGCACAAGTATTTGTTATGCGGTAAAAATGCATAAAAATCCCGAGACCGGCATTTATTTAAATTTATGCCGTTATAACGTAATTTTGCATTACCCCAAAAAATGATGGCAAAGTCGGCGGCGGCGGGGACGGCAGCTACCCCATTTTATTGTGCCGCATGTGTGTGTGGCACACTTTATACAGGCATTTTTATACAAATTTTCAGCACATTTTTGTGGGGACACGCTATGCCTGTAGCTAAAAAGACTCCTTTTTTGCATTTTAACTAAATATTTGCAATTGTTATTTTTATATTCATGTTTATCTATTTCTATATGCACAATTGTATTTACTAGCTTTATATTTATATTTGTGTGTTTTTATTTAAAAAAAACCTTTCAATTGTTTATGTGTCTGTTCGTTGCATATTTTTTACTGGTTGGCATTGCGGCTCTCACTCTGGCATTACACAATGCAAAAGCTATTCATTTGTTATGCATATGAAGTAGACCAAAACACAACAAAGGCATTCTTGCGCTTTCTGCCTGAATGTGGTGTTGGTTGTGTCGGTGGCGCAGTCAAAATGTTTGGCAAATTAGTGAAGCGCTTGAGTGCGGTTTCCGCTGGTGCAAAAAAGCCGAATACAATGGAGAAACTAATATGCCAACACTATTTACAAATTTTATTTAACAAAGCCAGCACACAGTTATGCATATTTTCGAGGTAGATATTTGAATAATAGAGAGTATTATTACTCGATTCTAGTCATAAGCAACAAGAACTCGATGAATAATATTCAATAATACTTTATTAATTAGTTATTTAGATTTGTGAAGCCTTTTTATTTTGTGGACAAGCATTACAATTAATTACAAACAGGAAAAGAGAACACGCTGGCTGCTTGCAATTGGGTACAATATGGCAGAGTATCTAATTTGTTAATCCATTCGACACATCGCCTGAGCCAATACCAATTACTTGAAAAGCCCCAAAAGCACGCGTCACAGTTAAAAGCTGCTCAGCTGCCAAATCCTTGACTCGACTGGGATGGGTCAGGAAAGAGGGAGTTGGTCTGTGATTAGATCTCAATCTGTATCTGAATTAGAATCTGGCATGGCGGGACGCATTCAATCAAATGTAACTGTTACACCACAGCAGTATCTGTGTGTTTTGAATACAAATTAGGTAAAGTGATGGCTGGCCACGACATGCAACAGCCAAGCAAACAGACACGCCTCCAATCAAGTCTATCCAACGCGCAGTACAACGACATTCTTGTCGACGCTGTCATTGATGAAATCGATTTAATTTAAATGCAAACTAATTAATCAGATGCAGATGCAACTGAAGATGCTAATACCCATGCCTGCAAGCCATCCGTATAATGCACTCTAATAAAGCCATCTACCTTCACCTGGAACAAATATATACATATGTGGAATATGTTCATGTGGGGGCTCCATAACAACTATCGCTGCTTAGGCTAATTAAATGCACAATTTGTATGTCTGGGCCAGTCCTATAACAGCCCTCGAACGGTCTTAACATGGGCCAAATACTATGTATCAATATCTCACACCAAAACGGCTTCAACTTTAGCCTCCACGCCAGACCAGACCGACTTCAGGCAGTAGCAGTTTCAATGATTTTGTTTAGCTCAGTGAATCGGAGAATTGAGTTCAACTCACATGCACAGACATGTGTGTGCGTGCTTGCGTGTGTGTGTGTCCTCTGCAATGCCACACACGAACGCAGTGAGACATTTGAATGTCTGTCATGAATTGATACCAATTTGCAATTGTTAATGAAACGCTTTGTGCTGTGCCGATTGCATTGGACCACCTCGCCGCCCCCTACCTAGAGGGAAACCAAACTAACAACACCACAGCCCCTAAATATCCTATACACACACACATACACATGCAACCCGCCTCCGGCTGCTCTGCTGCACTTCAATCTTCTGCGTTCATTTCACTTTCCTTGTTTTCTTTGACATTCGAGTTACATTTTGGCAAAGTTTCGCACACGGTGTGAGTGTTTGTGGCTGGCAGGGTTGAAATTCCCCCAGGACTCAGTACGTATAGGCGTGTATGTGTGCGTGTGCATATGTCCAGTGTGCTCGTGTGCTTTTGCTCATTTCAATTTTGTAATTGAGATTAGCTCTTGGGAATAATGGAGATCAGATCATTTAATTAACTTTGTTTTCGAGCACATCGAATCCTGCAGCACGTTTATGCTCTTCTCTCTGCCACAGTGTCAAGTGCCTTCAATTGTGTCCGTGTGGGCGTTCTTTGTGCTGTCTGTGCAACTGATTGAAGCAGTGGCAGCGTCCAAACGCAATACTTTTACGAGTTCTCTCTGGTTGCTGCTCCTTTTGTTTGTAGTTTTTGTCCATCGTCCATCTGCTTGAAAGCTGCCAGTTAATTTTCTGTGGGCCAATTTCATTTGTTAATTTGCATTACGAATATTGCAAGCATTTTGTGGTGAATTTTCAGTATAATTTGTTAAGAGTACTCGTATTTTTATTACCCTGTACACATTTAAATTGATGGCACACGGCATATGATCAATCTTTGAGAATTTATGTATTATCAATATTTGCAACTTGAATAATTGCAACTAGAGAAGGTATATGTGCTTTATAGATTGTTGGTTACTATATGTTGATCAAGTTGGCTTACAATTTGCAGTTAATCCAAAAAACACGCCATTTGTGTTTTGATTTTTTTTTTAAACGCACACAGATTTTGTGTGTATATTTTATTCAACTTGGTATTTTTTTTATGCTTTATAGATATATATACTGACAATCACAGGGTATTTCCAAGTCTTGCTACCTCGACAGTATCATGATTATTCGTTTAAATGTAGTACTTCACTTCCTTTGAAATTGGAATGCTGAAAATGTGGTAGCCAGTTGCAGTCGCAAGTTTCAATTAGTACTTGAATTACTTGTCGAGCTGCTCAGAGATATTTCGGGTCTTTGCATATCATTTACATTGGACTGGTATTGTGTTTTTTGCAGGGTCTTTGTTGGCTGCCGTCGCAGCTTTTTCTCATCGTCAGTCGCTTTTATTTTGCATATTTCATTCTCTCATTTTCAAATTGCATTCAGCTGTTTGTTTTTTAAGCGCTGTCATAAGAATTCAAAACTGCTTTTTAAATAATACTATTTATTTATTTTCACCCCATAGTGTATGGTGCAGAAGTTTTTCCAGGCATCACCGCCACCACTGCCACGAGTTTTACCATTCACTTATTTATTTAGCTTTCATTCTTGTCTCTGCTTCCGCTTAAGGCTGATGTTTTCATATATTAAAAGTACTGTAGATCATATTATATCGTTTCCTCTCGCTGTGTTTTGTATTTTATTCCAAAATTGCGTCACGCGGTCGTAATCATTTGTGCAACACACAAAGGCCCTTTTTACAACACAAAGCCAACAAAGTTGGGGATATTTTTTTCTCTTAAATGTTTGCAATTTTTCCACTTTGTGGAAAACGTTGTGTGTGACTAAAAACCTATTCAGAAACTATGCGTATTTTTTTCTGACAAAAAATAAATATATATAAAAAACCAATATATAACAAATATAATTGTAAGTATATCGATTGTCACAAAAAGGATAGAGCAGGAGCATCCCATGGATAAATATGATCGTTGTGCTACAATTGAATTTTATACTATACGTTTATCATTGTATATCGTATATCAGAGGCATATATCGGGTGCTCGAAATGCGCTTTTATTGCTGTTGAAGGACGCGCTGTAAGTCCCATTGATTCTGTGTCCTTTGTTAAACAGGCTATTTATCTGCAGGCATTGGATTAGGCTTCATTGGAGTAGAGTATAAGAGAACTGCGGAAGGGTGGTAGAGGCGGAGGGGGGTCGTATTGGTGTGGCGTTTACAGTTGAGTTGTGCAGTCGAATGCATTTGGCATATCAAACGAAATGCGATTACGCATACGCAGTGTGCGCCGCTTGCCGTTTTGTGGTGGATGCAGTGAGGCAGAGGATAGAAGAGAAGAGTGTGCCAGCCGTGTGGTTAATTAGGCCCTGAAAACGTTGCACGCCATTTTGTTGTCAGAATTTTGTACCTGCAGCGCTGGTTTTTGACAGTTGGCCAATTGGTTGTTCTCAAATCGCACGCCTCATTAAATTTCAATGGGTGCTATCGGTGGGCGCATATGATGTGCACTATTTAGCCAAATTTATCGCTGCATACTTGCAAGCGCCGATTTGTGTTCGGGACTCGCGCGTATTGCCTACTTTCGGGTGCAGCCCCGCCCACACGACAACATGCCACTGCGAGAGGGCGCCAAAAACTTGTCGCAACTTTTTGAATGGCTTTGCGTTAACTTCTCGGCGCGAAAAGTTTGCAGTAAAATACTTTGCGCAAATATTGTTTTCGCATGCTTTTGTTGCGCTAAGCGCTCTAGGAAGCAATGTATCCCTCACCCCCTCTAACGCCCAGTAATTCAACTCTCTTTCAACGTAAATTGTATCACAATGCGTTGTCTTTTCACGGGTTTGCTGCTACTTTTTTGTTGTGTCTTTGCTGTTTCTCCCTCTCCCTCTTCCTCTCTCCCTCTCTCTCTCTCTCCCTCTCTCCTATTCTCTCACTCTCTACCTCTCTGCCCTACGTACTGCTATGTATTGACATTTTCAACGCTTATTTGTATCGTTTTCGCTCATTTTGTTGTTACTTTTGTTATGGCTGGAGCCGTTGTTGCGGTTGCCACTGCAACTTGCAACGTGCAACCCTTCGTTGCCACAGATTTTTGCCATTTTGGCTGATGCTCTTTTCGACAATTTCCTTGAAACGCAAACTTGAAAAACTTGCACGAAATAT
This sequence comes from Drosophila nigromelanica, assembly GCA_004149465.1. NCBI lineage: Eukaryota > Metazoa > Arthropoda > Insecta > Diptera > Drosophilidae > Drosophila > Drosophila nigromelanica. Next base: position 24,961 of record SCDS01000216.1, on the reverse strand, counting down.
TTGTGGCACTTGTTTTCTTTCCTTGTCTGTTTTCTTCTTTTTCTTCTCGTCTTTTCTATTTTTCGAAAGTTTTCAAATCAATTGTGGCATCGAGTTTGTAACAACGACAAAAGCCTTTCAAAGCTGCTGGCATAATATATATGTATTCATATTATACATTTATAAAATTGCATATAACACGAGATCGAAAATAAATGCTTCACTGTAGTACAGCAAGCACTAACGGCGACGAACAACAGGGTAGAGAATGTCCTAAGTAATGTTTAAAAGACTTTCAATTTAGAATGTAATTGGATATTATTTTGGAAAATGTCACTCACACGTGCACGCTTCAATATGGAATCCTTGGTGGCATCGTAAGCAAACTGCTTCGAAGGTATCTCCAGCACAGTCGGCACAGGCATCAAGTGTTTGTCAACAGTGGGGCGTATCATGTCCGCATATATCTGATTGATGATTATAATGGCTATGTCCCCGCGTGCCACAAAACGCTTGAAACAAGCTTCAATCTCAGCGGCGCCAGTATCTGATGGGGTGAGGTGTAAGAACAACTAGCAAGTTACTTAGAAACTAAAAAGATATATAATTTATTCCTGCTTACCTTTTTCGACAACCATAAAGTTGGGCTGACGCATCTCGTTGACTTCGCCAATGCCGCCAAGCAGAAATCCAACGCAGGTGTCCTACAGGAAAGCAAAAACGAAATTAAAGAAATAGAAACTTAAGCGACAAACGCGCCGGTTGCACCAACCTCATCGCCTATGACAGCAATAAGTTGACCGATTTCAAAAGAACTTTTTGACATTTTATTTTGCACCGATAATTGCGACCTTAAATTGTGAATTGAGTTGGTAATAATCAGTGTATTTTCTAAGTTATATTTCAGAAATATTTTCGTACGTGAACTAAGATATTTTTAGCTCATTCAAAATAAATGCAATGCTATGATGATTGTTTACTTTTCTAGAAAAAATTCTTTACCTGTAGTGTGTAATCTTTAAAAACAATTCAAAGCTTAGGCCTCGCACACAGAGAGCGGAGCTTATCAGCGTTGAAAATCTACCGAATGTAATAAGCGGAATAGGTCTGAGTTTTTTTTATTGTCAGCACGTAGGTTTATTATGTCAGCTGTGATGAAACTGATTTATTTATGTGTATTAGTAAAATAAACATCGATTTTATAAATTAGATGCAAATATTTTGACGGATCAAATCAATGCATCAATATATCGAAAAATTCGACGTCGTACAATGATTTTGTCTACATCACTTGTTGAATAAAATGGTTACAACACGTTTACGCCGCCAAACTTTTCATTTATTAATATTTTGCAGGTAATGTTCTTGGCACTCATTTACAGAATAGAATAGTATGAATAGAAATTAAAAATAATTTGATGAGTAGCTTATAAATTCGCTCTATATGTGTGGAGCACTTTCAACGTAGCTTATCAGCTCAATGAAAATAACCTGATCTCTATGTGCGAGGTGCTGAATTGGTACTTGAAAATATACATATGTAATGAAATATTTGTAGGATTAAATGGGATTAAAAGTATTAATGAATACTAGAACTGAAATAAAATAGCAATAATAATAATACCAGTATAAAATATGAATAAATAATAAAAAATAATACCAGATAAGAAGCGAATAAAAGAAAATACCTTATGAGGAAACCAAATACAAGTTTTTACATATCACCAATTACAAAGTATACAGATAATGCCTTTTGATATGCTTACCTACCCATACAAACCTGCGTAAAATTAACTACAAAAAAACCATTATCCCAACATAAATTGAATAATCGTTTAGACAGCTGCTTGCGCCGCATTAAAATTGTGAAAAATGAACAGCATATATTCAGCGTTGATTTGTCAAATAATTTCTGTGAAATGCGAAATACGCCATTCCAAAAAACAAAAAAAAAAAAAAGCCGGGCGTTGCTGCACTTGACAGCTGCGGCGCATTTGATGGCAAATCGTTGGTTGCACTTAGATGTTGCAGCTGTAGCTGCTGTTATTTTATTTTATTTTTTTTTTCTTTCGCTTGTTTTTTGTAGTTTTGTGAAGCGTAAAACAAGTTTTATAATTGTTTAAAATGTTTGCTGCCAACGTCCATTGCAATGCAATTTTATAACGAATTTTGTCAGTTGGTGCTCGAAACTTAATCGAGAGCAGCAACAACAAGTAGTGTGCCAAAATATTTGCTGCTGCCCCCATTGCCCCCCAAAGCCCAGCCACGCCCATTGTGCTTTTACGCAATGTGGCGCTCGAACTTTAATGCTGCGACAGCTCCTAATTGGATTAGATAACTTCTCATAAGGGTTTAACACAACACACAACACAGCAAAGCGCGCACACACACACACACACACGTAATGGCACCCAGCCCACAAGCACGCATTACGCATACGGCTCATTGTCTCCACGGTAAAGTGAATCGTTTCAAATCTAAAGCCGGTTATATGCACTATTATACCTTTCCTTTTCACTGTTGTTGTTGTTGTTTTTGTTAATTTATTTATGTTACGTCGCTGCATAGCAACAACAAAAAGACCTAAAGCCTTTGCTCTACATTGTGTTAATCGTTGTACAAACTTTCAACAATATCGCTTTGCCCTCTGTTGAGCCCCAATCGCCTTTTTCAAATCGCGCTCTAATTGTTTACATATCATTGGCCACTTTGGTGTTGTCGCTGTTATTGCTGTTGTTGTTGTTGTAGTTTGTCGTGTGGCATAACTAATTATGATTAATGTATGCCGTGAGCCCCTGACATTTACAGTTAATTAATAATTGGCAGCTGACTGCGTATATATATACATGTATATATGGTTAGTTATCACCGTTAATGCTCCGCCCTGAGGTGCATTGAACCTTTTGACTTGTCAACAGACAAAGAAACCAATTTAACTCTCGTTGCAGTTGCACAAATTGCTATCAATTGGCCGGCGCCGTTGCAAATTCAATACCAAAGAGCAGCAATTGCAAAAGACCCAATTCTAGTCCCAAACCTGACCTTTTTTTGTCTTTATTTATTTTTCTTTTTTTTTTGCTTCCAATTCAACTCACATTTATATTGATGTAGCTGTTGCTGTAGCCAGTCTAACCAGGCGTTGGTGCTGCACAGCAAGCGGCATTTTATGCTACCGGTTTTTAGTTTATTAACTGGCAACAGCAGCTAACAACAACAACAACAGCTAACGACAACAACAATCTGTGACTTTACTGGCTTTTGGTTTTTTAAATATGGTCATGGCGACATCTAATATGGTGCTGCCTAGAAAATTTTCACTTATGCCCGGCACGTTTTGCCTATTTTCCTCTTAAGCACTAAATACTTTGGGTCAAGCTCTCGAAATTGTTGAAAATTGTGCTGGGGGGAAGAGGGGAACGACAACTACATGTCGTTGCGGCTGTTCGAGTTTTCTCTTTTTGCCTAGAATAAATATGTGACAAATGTTGATGTATAATCTTAACGTAGCTCGAAAATGTACAATGTTATTTCTGAAATAAAATAAGTCGAAAAGTTAAGTTTGCCCGCTTATCGATAGGCAAAAAGGAAATCTATTTAAATCTAAATCTATTTTATAAAATGCATACAAAATATATTTTCTTCTGAAAAGTATGTTTTTATGCGCATTGATATACACAGGCATTTTATATAGAATTTTATTATTTACAAGGAGTTCATTAAAATAAAAAACTCTTGGTTTTTTAAGGTATCGTTTCAATGTAAACATTATTTTTTTTTTAATTTGAGAGAAACAGAACAAAATTAATCGAAATAATCTTCAAGAGGCAAGCAAAAGATGAATTCTAGATAAAATGATTGTTTTCAAAGGAGGATAATTGCCTTTAATATCTGCAAATCATTCCAAGTGCAAAGTTACTCAAAAAAATCTAAATAACATTTCGTTTCTTACTCTGTTTTTTTATTTTTTTTATATAAATTCCCAATAGATGTGCACTATTTAAAGTGACATTTGAAACCTCCGCATATAATGCATTCAGTTATGGGCCACCACTCAGCCGTCTTTTAGCCATTGCTTTTGTTTGTCTATGCCTTTCGCCCTTTCCTTTTTTTTTTTGCTTTTTGAACTTTTAGGGCACACATGCTTGTTATTTATATAGTGCTTGAAGAAATAGCATAACATTTGCGGACTTATATAATACGAATACAGCTGACATGCCGACTGCCTTCGTCAGCGTCGTCGACGTCGCCATCGCAGTTGTTGTCGTATGCACATCACGCAAATCAAGTCACACAAAATTCGCAATACGCTTTCTTCTTGAACCTTTCAATGCGCGTATCACGCTGCTGCTGCTGCTGCTGCTTCGGCTGATGGTTGCTGCTGCTGCTGCTGCTGATTATTCAACAATTTTTATTGAAAGCTAAAGAGGCGTGCAGAAACATCAACAACAGCACCAACAACATTAGCAAGAAAGCAATGAGCAAAATGTCAAATGCAGGCAGAGAATACATAACAGCAAAGCGACATTAGTGACAACAACAACAGCAACGACAACAATCACATCAATATGAACAGAGATGCCAGCCTGCCATTCACTTGCCAGCCCAGCAAAAGTCTATATGCGATTTATATATAGTCTATTCAATCGAGTTGTTTTTGTTGTTCGATTCAATCGAACTGTAAAATTAGCATAATGACATTATAATAAACCAACGACAGCAACAGCGATAAATGCAACATTTAATGACTGTGGCAAAGGGCCCAGCGAACAAAACAGTTAAAAGCCAATTCAAAAGTACAGTAAAAAGGCTATGTGGGTGTGCGTATAGTTAACTGTATAATTACTATATTTGGTTAGCTGCAGTTTGAATAAGTCCGAATTTGGGAGACGGGTGCACAAAACTGCGCAATACTCTGTATACAGTGAAGTCTCAGTTTAGGGAAGAAAAATATCCCTAAATATAATTTGTTTTCTCTAAATATACATTACACTCAATTTAAGAGAAATTTCATATTACTTTAATTCGTAACATTTTATTCTACACAATATCAACAACCGATATACTCTATTTTCCAATATACTATCGTCCCCCTCATGAACAGTGCATACAAGTTCTGCATACAGCTGGCTGGCAGCCAAAAATTGTGTCAAAATGCATTGAACGCAGCTTTAATTTGTTGGGTTGATAACCTCAGCACTGGCCAGTAATACCACGACTGCGTTCGCCCATTCATCCGCATATTTGTCGATTCCATTGACGAACTGGGTCAGCATGTATAGCTGCCAAACCGTTAATAGAAAATGCATTAAAGCCAAATACAGATACAAAATGTTAAGCTATGAAGCGTTTGTTCCAATTCTGAGAGCATGCTTCACATTAGTCTTAAGTAATGGCACTCTGCCCATCACGTGGCAAATCAAAATTTATCAAAAACGTCACGTAATTACGAGGCAGTCGTCGCCAATTGACAAGCCCAAACACACCAACAGTTACATTTACAGATACATATATTGAGGTACAGCTAGACATACTAGAACGAACATGTATCTGTGGATTGCGAGTTGCGACTTCTTTTCAAATTCCCTGGCAGCTGCCTGACGAATTTACCAACAGATGCGTTTGATTTGTGCTGTTGCCCCGTGTTGCCGCCTGCCGCAGAGTCTTCCACAGATTTAAAGCTATTGTTGTCTTCGTCGTCGTAGTCATCCTCGTCGCACAATGTATTGTATCTTATTTTATATTCCAATCACAAAAGGCGTTGTCAAAGCGGAGACAGCAACGCCAGCAACGCCAAAAAGTTGTTACCAACCTTCTGCCAGCTAACCAGTCGTACCCGTAACCGTCTTCGAGCAGTGTGGGAGCGAGAGCATTTCAAGAAGTGATCGCCACGTCACTTGTTCGGGGGTTGGGCAAAGCCCGGGGGCGGCGTAGGTACGCACTTGGCTGGGGCTCAGCTGCTAATGGAGTTCACATAGTGTTTCGGCGGCGCGTTGACATCATATGGGAGATTGATTGCTTGACGCATTGAGAAAAAAACGTTTCGATATGCATCAATGGGGATTTTTACTTCCAGAATATTTATGTTGCTTAATCTCTACAAACTAAGCTAAAAACAATAAAGATCTCGTTCACGTTATTTTGTTACTTTGAACATTTTTCGAAAATGAGTAAGGGATACATGCTTTATTTTTATCAAAAAAAAGGGTGTTTGAAATATGATACTTATGGGTCGGAAAGCTTTAAATATCCAAATTTTTCTCAATTTTAGAATGATTTTTGACAACAAATTTGACCTCCTCAGAATCAGATTAAATGTCGTTTTTTATAAAATTTGTGGCCAGCCAAATCGATTAAAAATTCAAACTCGCAATATTTGAAAATATTTTTTTAAATTTTTTTTTGTAAAAATATCATTATGGCATTCTGATCATGATTTTTTATTTAGATCGATTTTACATTTAAATAATATGAATATAAAATTTTTTGGAAAAGAAGCGTGTAACCTCCCCTCATATCCGAAAACAATGTTTTTTTTCTCAAAATTTAAAATTGCGAATTTCTCTTTTTAATGGATTGTATTTGTCATAATTAATTAGAGATTAAATCTGCATTGCACAAATAATGCCTGGCTGCATGTTTTATTACACTGTGAACGAGTATTGAGCTGTCGGTTACACCCGACTGCAACGTTTTTACTTGTTTTATTTTAATTTCAATGCCTCGATTGCTTTGACTTTCGATTGGATGACACAGCACAGTCTGTGGTTCGACTTTTATAGCCCATCGTTCGGGTGTTGGCTGAGGCGCAGCTTACGCTAAACCTTTTTCAAATAGCTGCCGCTTAATTGCCCATTTAAATTAATATAAATTTCAATTTGTGTGCACTCACACACACACCCAGACACACATACGGTGTTTTTGTGGATTGGCAATATGCAAAGCACAATGCGCACATGCCACATGTTGCCAGCCCGCCGCTTCACTTCATACTCCCCCGGCTCCTTGGCTAACGGAGCGTGTGGAGCGCGACATGCGAGTTGTAAAAGAAATGTGAATATCAGCGCTTATAATACGCATGAAAATGAAATAAAATCGCATTTTTGTGATTGATTGAAGCATGAGTAATGAAAAATTGAACGCGCAGCAGGCGAAAGGTGCTGTTGCTGCTGCGACCAGAGCGGGTGTTTAATGGTAAGGGGGTAGGGTGTTACGTGTTATGTATATGGCTGCATGACTCTGATTTTATGCACTACATTACCTTTGGATTTCAATTTGAAGCAAATCAGGCAGCAATTTACCTAAATAAAAAAAATATGATAAAAACTGCAAGCACAAGGGAAATGTTTTCATTTAATAAAATTGAATACAAGTGAATTGAATTGAATTCGATTAAGCGGACTTATGCAGGCAACTTCTTTATCTGCTGTCTATATATATATATATATATATATATAGAAATATCTCAATCTAAATACAAATCGCTGGCTGCTGCCTGATGACACGCACGTAAGCTGAAGACAATACAACAAAGAAAAAACTTCCAACTAGCCAAATAGAAATGACAACGTCAATACAAAGACGCTGGGTGGTACGAGAGAGAGAGAGAGAGGGAAAGAGAGAGAGATGGGATGCGGGCGGTTGGGGGCTGTGTCTAAGCTAAACAAAAGTTACGAGCCATATTAAAATGTCATCGTGTCAATGGTGCAGACGCTGCTTGACCAGCAGCCAGAGCTCTGGCAACTCTGGCAGCAACCAGCAACTAACGACGACATGATGAAGCGTAAACAAACATGTTCAACTGGCAGACAGACGGCGGGCTCCAAACTTAGGGATTGCTTGAGCGAAGTGGGGAGGTTGTGTGTGTAAAGTAAAACAAAATGAAATTTTACTTTGCATTTGAAATGATTTCCAGCAGCTGCAGCGGCAACGTCTCTCGTCCACACATGCTGCAGATTTTTATTTGTATTTCAAATGTTTTGTGAAAGTGCCAGCAGCATTTGAGGCCAGAGTCCATTTGCTAAACGTACTATGCATCTACCCCCCCTGCTAGATCCCTCCGTCGTAGCAGCATTTTTTATTTGTGTGATTTTTGCAGGCTCTGCGGCCCAGCCAGACTGTCCCGAAACTAACCTACCTAGCACCAGTTGCAGAGGCTGAGAACTTGCTGACCCCCGAAAAAAAAACAAACTGAACAAACTAACATTTTGGGGGGTGGCGACGCCCAGTGGACGCACTGGGGAACGAAGCGGAGGCTGGGGCAGTACATGACTTTCAAATGCTGCAAGTTGAAGCAGGAACTGAAAACTGGTAACTGGGAACTAGGAACTGTAGCTGGGAGTAGATGACCCGCATGAAAATGCTGGCCCTGGCATATTTTTATGCCGCAAGCATGCAGGACAAATGGCTGAAATTTTTGCTGCTGCGTCGCTGTTGATGATGATGATGGCAACGACCAGCAGAGGAGCAACAATGCCACTGGGCAACGGGCAATGGGCAACGTGGCTGCCTGCAGTTAGTTCTCGACATGTGTACGTGGCTGGCCTGCATCAGTTCAGTATTTCGGGCCACGCGGCAGGAGTTGAGAAAAATAAAAGAGAGGGGGAGCAAAAAATAGTTACTGCTCCTTAGCAAACTCGGACATATTTTCTTGCTCCGACATTGGTGTGGCAGTGTGCGAGGGGCGGGACAAAAATATATAGAGAAATTGAACAAGTCGTTTGTCGGCGGCCCTAGAATTTATGTCTGTGTGCTGCGCGCGCCGCTGCCGCTCGAGTTGAAAATTAAACATTGCGTATACGCCTAGGTGCATAATAATTCATGCCTGGTCCAGGCAGGCATTCGAGCAAGGCAGGCAGGCCACCAGGCGACCGAATGCAACGAAATTGTGTGTAAAATGTTTTAATATCAGTTCATAATATACGAGCCAAAGACAAAGACGAAGAGACAGGCAGGAAGAAGATAGAAGGGATGCATTACCGCAGCTCAATTTCTGATTTATAGGCCAAGCATCGGAGAAAACAAAAAACCCAAAACTATAGCAAAAAACCTAACAGCAATAGCAGCTTAAGTGTTGTTGCAAGTAAGTGTGTTTGTAACCGACTTGTTGTTATTGTTACTATTGCTGGTGGCTTGCAGGCAAAAGGCATGCAAAAATGTTATTGTTTAGTTTTTGGCCGTCACTGCTGGTCAAGGCCTTCGATACGCCTAAAATGGCTGCCAGCCGGATATCCTGTGGTACACAGGCTGCATGCATACGACGTGCAATTGAATTTGCATTTGCTTTCTGGTACGAAAACAAAACAAAAAATCAAAAAAAAATACACAAAATTCGAAAATACATTAAAAAAAACACATATACTAGCATGCAAACAAACAGAAAGCATCGTGTAGTTTTGCATGTAACTTTTTGGCATTTGTTTTTTTAATTGCACTAGATCTTTATTGTTTTTGTTTTCTTCTTTGTCTACTTTAGAGTGAAGCAGAGAACAACAATGAAATTCTATGATGTTTACTTTATGCTTCTGGACGGTTAGAACACTTTTACCAAAGTCTAACAAAGTTGACTTCTTTAAACATGCAGAGTTGCAAGAAGTTTTTCAACCAAAAAGCAATTCTGATGTAATTTTCTTTGGGAGTTTATAAATGAATAAAGTAAAATGTATTTAAAATTTAAGTTCAGTGTAGAATTTGAATATATTGTTGTTATTTCATTTGTTGTTATCCATTTATTTTTGTATTTTTATCTTTTATTTGTTTTAAAGTTTTGCCAAATGGTTTTTCAATAAGAGTTAAGACTCAAAATTTTTTAGCAAAAGGTTCCTACATAGGCAGTTAAATCCAATTAAATTTACGACTAAAAAATATTTGGTTTGCCTTTTAAGTTTTTTCAATTTGCTCGATCTGACATTTGATGCGATTTCATTTTACAAATATTTTTTTTTTCAATAAATGGCTCGACAAAAAATGCATTTGTGAAGCATTTTGCACATATTTTTGAACTGTTAAATAAATACTACACACACTGACTAACTAGAAGGGATAAAGGGAGGAGAGGTGCCGCCAGCAGTTTGTTCAATTTATGGCATCAAAGGTTAAAACCATAACTGTAAATGGTGACCCTTAAAAAAGGCCGGAGGTTGACGGTGCCCCATAAAATAGTGTTGCCAACGACATTTGAAATTCGCATATTTTTTTAAATTTTTATTTGAATTTGTGATTTTTGTTACTTTTTTATTATTTGTAGCCAAATGCAGTGGCTGGCGGTAACTTTGACTGAAGGGATCTAGCAGACGCGACCTGTCCAAAAAAGCTTAACTAACTTCTTCTACGTAGATAAGTTCCATTCTTATCTGAACACTAAACATGTAAAAAACGTACCTTATTTATTAAAGCTGGATAGTGGAGAACACAGAAAACAACCTAGCACTCTAAAGAACCATGAAAAGAAAATTAATAACAAGGTATTTTTATGCGACTGTGATCAAGCTAAAGCAGAGCATGAAGTAAATAGTCTTGTCTCTGCAGACAATAAATTAAACATAAATAATAACTGAGCAATAATTATTTGCTTTATTAAAGTATCCAAGATTCTAGCCTTACAGCAAATCCTGAGTTCACTAAAAGCCCACAAATTCAAGAAGAGTTCATACCACAAAAAAGATTTATATGCTGAAAATACTTTTACCTTTTTTTTTTTGTTCCCTTGCTTTAAATTTATGGTCACTTAAAATTTACCATTTAGACAATATGTTTTTTAAACGTCAGGCGCCCATCCACTGGACAAAACAAAAACAGTTTCAAAAAGTGAATCTAAATGTATATATTTATATCTTCTTGCAGATTACATTTTAAGCCCTTTGTGTGAATCATGTGACTACGTCTCTGCATTCATAGCGGCACCTTTGGGGTTAAGAACCTCGCACCAATGCCAAAAAGCGGCAGTCCTGGAAGCCACTCTTGTTGTTGCTGGTGGCAATCTGTACATTTTGCACCGACTGCCGTTAATTACACAAATGCAAAAGTCCGCTGGGTAACCAAATTGGTTGGTAATAAATAAAGTCAATTGAATAAATTATTTAATTTATTTGTGGCTCTGTGACATAAAAGTAAAAACAACAAAACAAAATATAAATAAAAATTGTTGTTTCTTTCCCTTTTTGCTTGCTTTACGTGGCAGGTAAAAATTGCACCCAGTGTCCGAAACAGGCTACCATTTTCATTGCGGAAGTGTGCAGCAAACTGCCGTCGAGGTGTTAGAATTTGCGGCAGGAAAAAACGACAAAAAAAAAAATAAAAAAACCACCCAAAAAAATGCACAAATTTTTTAGCGCTAACGTTTTAACAAAAAAAAAAAACAACAACGACGACGAGGCGCCAAAAAATGTGTGTGGCAGCGTCCAAGTAAATTTGTGGCACAAAAACAAATCGTTTAATTGGCTCAAACAAAACGTAACCACTATATGTACTAAAGCCACCGACGTCGCCGCCGATTATATAACTCCAAGCCAAACCAACGCGCAGCCCAAACAATGCCGTTGACAGCGAAGTCGAAGTTGAAGTCGACGCCGTCGTCGAAGTCCAAACCCGTTCCGACAACGCCGCTGCCACACTTACCCGTTTTTTAAGAGCACAACTGACGCAAGGGTACCAGCAGAGCAGTCGCCGCAGCAGCAGCAGCAGCAGCAGCACCTTCACTAGCAGCAGTACCACCAGCACCGCCTCCGCCGCACCACTTGCACTACTTCGATGGCAACGGCAACGGGTTTAGCATGTTATTCACTTTGTGTTTCAGTTAGCTCGTGTCTGGGCTTTGGTTTATTTTCTAGTAGTCGTCGTGGCCGTTGATTGGGCTTATACAAATTATGAAAAATCTTGGCTCGATTTTGTCGCCTCTTGGCGCATTCGCACACAGACCCTGCCAGAAGTCAGTCCAGTTCCAGCGCAACCGAGAAAATGAAACTTTACGCTTTATTGCTTACCGTTGTAGTGGCCACTGTAGCCGTTGGTCAGGTAACAAACACACGGCAAGGCATATCCTTGCTGACCCTAAACTTATTCGACTTGCTTTTTGCAGGTCAGCGCCAAGTTTCAGATACGCACGCACGAGGATGCGCTGAAGGCGCACGAGGAGTGCCGTGAGGACTTCTATGTGCCTGATGACATTTATGAGAAGTTCCTCAACTACGAATTCCCCGAGAACCGCCGCACCGCCTGCTATGTGAAGTGCTTTGTGGAGAAAATGGGTCTGTTCACAGATCGCAAGGGCTTCAACGAGAAGGCAATTATAGCGCAGTTCACATCGAACAACTTTAAGGATCTGGAGCCGGTGCGTCATGGCCTGGAGAAGTGCATCGATCACAACGAAGCCGAGTCGGATGTGTGCACCTGGGCCAACCGCGTCTTCTCCTGCTGGCTACCCATCAATCGCCATGTGGTGCGCAAGATTTATGGTCCCAAAAACTAATTTATTTACGCTTGTGATAGCAAAACACTGTTTATAAAATACAAAAATGTTGCTAAAAAAAAAATAAATAAATAAAAATGAAAAAACAAAACTGACCTACCTAGTCAGTGGTGGTTCTGGTGGTGTTGTTGCTGTTGCTATTTTCATACATTGACCTCGCGTTCGTTGGCTTCAGCTGAGGGCACTGATAAGTACAGCTGCATGTTTACAGGCTGCGATACGGGCTGAGGCCGTCGACAGTTGAGATTGTGCATTCCGAGAGTTGAGATGCGTTTACAGCTACGTCTGATTGTCAGCTTGTTGGCCTTGTGGCGGTGCGCTGTGGTGCGTTTTCAGCCGAATTAAAGCCGTACATATATGTATATACAACATTCACCACATTCCACAGACCCTAGCCGATCTCACGGGCGATGCGCAGATTTTGGAAAAGTGCCTGCGCGAAATTAGCAGCCCGGAGCGTATTGACAGCGATCTAAAGAAGCTGGCACGATATGCGGAGTGGAGCAGCGAGGAGCTACCCTGCCTAATGCGCTGTCTGGCCAGCGAGAAGGGCTGGTTCGACATCGCTGCGAACAAGTGGCGCAAACAGCGTCTAGCCGAGGAGCTAGGCGCAGATATCTACAACTATTGCCGGTATGAGCTGCGCCGCAAATCGCGTGACGGCTGCAGCTATGCGCATCGCGGTCTCCGCTGCCTCAAACAGGCGGAGCTGCATGCGGGCAACAGCCTGGCCACATTGCTGCACTGCAGCAGCCAGCTGAATGCCACCAACGTGCAGCTGCTGCAATACAGCAAACTGAAGCCCAAGGAATCCATACCGTGTCTATTTCAGTGCTTTGCCGATGCCAAACACTTCTACGATGAAGCGGGTAACTGGCGGCTCTTGAACTGGCAGCAGGCCTTTGGGCCTAGCCACCAGGAGCAGCAGCCGGACTACGCAGCATGCCGCAGCAGCGACGAGCAGCGTCGCCTGGCGGCCAACAAATGTGAATGGATGTACGATGAGTATCTGTGCTGGGAACAACGCAATGGCAACCTTAATGGCACAAGTTTGGCTTAGAATTGTAATATTGAATGTAAGAAACATTTACTCACACTGCACAGAGAGAAAAATGTAATTAAGATTAATTTGAATGACTGTATAAAGTATGTGCATGTATTAAAGCCATACATCACAAAAGCACCACAATCTTGGAGCAAGAAAAACTCTCGTATAACCAAAAAGAAACTCGAAAATCTGTTTTTGATTTTTGAATTTGAATTTGAACAAACAATTTTCACAAAATAAATTTTCCTTTCTCTATATTTTATTGTACTGGGTTTGTAAATATTTTTATGAATTTTAAAAATGTTTACATTGCATACATTTGTTTTCTCTTCCAGAGAGAGAAAACCCTAAATGAAAGTTCAACTGACCACTTCTGAATCCCAATTACCTAATATTTTTAAATTTGTTGCGGTATATTTAAATGCTTTGATTAAAATATTTTATTGTATTATATATTTAAATTTATTTTTTAGTTTTATATAACAATATTTTTGTTTCTCTGACTGATCTTAACGCCATTTCACAACGCAAATTCGAGCTTAGTAAGTTGTATACTAGTATTTATAATACTTAGTATACTAAATAGTGTTTTGTACTAGTACTAAACGGCCGCCACAAAGCATGTGAACTGGTGATAAGACGTTGAACAGGGATCCCGTGCTCGACGCTGTGCACAGCCAGCCACATGGGCGCCCACGGTCGGCACGCCCAGCAATTGACGCATGGCCGGCAGACGCCAGCGGCGCGTGCGTTCATCGAACAGCTGTAGCTTGGAGGTGAAACAGCGCGTGAAACAGGGTATGGGCTCAATGACTGGAAAGCTGGCATAGTCGGCAATGCGATCCCATTCGACTTGATCCACCTGCTGCAGGCATTCCTTCATCGCCGATTTGGCTGCGCGCGTGGCATTCGGCATGTTCTCAATCAATATGAACGGATCGTTTTCCAGCTGCAAAAGTATATGGGCGGATATATGTTATCAGTGTTATCAGTTAAGCGGTCACTGGCCCAGCTTATCACACTCACGCTGACAACACAATGAAAGCCCGCATAGGCATGCTCACAGCTGCTCTGGTTCTGTCCGGCAGCCAGCTTCAGGCGCTCTTTGCAGGCCTCGTAGACGGCATCGCCAAAGTGTTTTCTAATGCGTCGCTCATCAAAGCCCGCCTGCTCGTGATAGAAGTCAAACATCTCGCTGAGATAGCATTGCGTGAAGCAAGGCACCTCCTCATTGGTATCTGACCATTGCGTATAGCGGTCCAGACGTTCCACATTGGCCTCACTGAGTCCTCCAAATCCTTGAAGACACTTTCGAATGCTTTGCTGCTCACCGTTCAGCAGGGCCGAGCTCTCCAGCTGCAAGTGTGTTAACTGATTAACTAAGCTTTCGATGCTCTTCCAGAAAGTGCTCTTATTTTGTCATATCTCTATATGTTGATCGGCATCAACAGCCCAGACAGTAAAAATGTTCGTTTATAAAATAATATCTTCTGCCTTGGGCGCATTTTTAATGGCGATTTTTTAATACTTTTTGTTAAACGTAGTATACCTATTATATAAGATAGTTGCTATCTAGACCTTCGCTCAAAAATGTAGTTAAAAAACAAAATATTCAAAGTACTTTAACCAAACACACCAATTTTCGAACTTGTCCTTACCACAATCAGCCACAGGCATGTTGCAAGCAACACCAGACGCATGATCTGTTCCGAATTCCAACACGTTCTAAGTTCAAGCAAATACTAAAGCTGTGCTGCCAAAATCCACGGAACATCATCAACGAATTTTGAGTCTTTGAGTTTTGCTAGGCCTGTTGATAACCCAATTTTGGGCTTATCAGCGCGTCATATAGTCCAAGTTTACTGATCGCTTGAGCAAGACTTAATAGTTGGGGTCAAGGAAAGGAGACACAGATTAACAGAAAAAAATAGAGAAATTCTCAATGTAATTACAACAGAGCACAGAGAGGCACACCTCGAGCCACTTACGTAATCGGCCTGGCCCAAGATAGTTGCATTTTTATTGATCAACACCTGCCAATGAGGCCACAAACAAATCAATATCAGCAAAAGATTGATTTTTTTTTTGTGTGTGTTGGTCTGTTAATTAATTTGGTGTTGATTTTTTGTTATGTTTTGGCATTTTGCCCAGCCAGTTGTCGGGCATATAATATTATTATTGAGCGTTGTTGGTATTGCTGTTTGTAAAGGAGCGACATCGTCCCACTTTACGCATTTTTGAGCAACCGGATTTCTCGAACTGTTGACTGTTGGCAAAACATGTTTAGCACGTCGCGCAGTCACTTCTGCCTATCTTCGTATGAAGATCTTCATCTTCAACATCTTCATCATCATCATCATTAACAACATCGTGCTCATTATGATCAGCACAATCATCTTCTTTATGTGCTACCGTGTCTCAAGTAATTGCAATCGAAAAGTGGTTCTGCCTTAGCAAAAATATAAAATAAAAATGAAACCACAAGTGCCTGTGCTTGCCAATCCTGAATGGTGGATCGCCAACCACGTTTATTTCTACACTGCGAAAAAAAGGTTGGTATAAGAAGACGATAGTTTATAGTTATGTGCCATAATAATCAATACAAGAGTACTACCGTATTTATATATATTTTTTCAACCAAAATCTATAAAATATTTATTATAAAAATAATAATCAAAAAAATAAAAAATAATCAACTGCATTTTTTTCTCTTTATATAAGATCTTAACCATTAAAAAAAATATTCTTATCTCTAGCCAAATTTGTAAGGGTAAATAACATTCAGCTTAACTATATGTGAATTTCTGCTCTCAATTAACCCGGACTTTAAACTACATAATACAATAATGCAAATGTATAAGGTCGACAAATGCACATTTCATTTGATACTAAATGAAATATACATATATATTTAATGATCAACCAACAAAATTAAGCAACCAAATTAAGAAAGACGGTGCTCGTATGCTCGTATGTATATCCGACAATTATTTATTTCACGCTCCATTTTTGAGCTTTGGATGCTACATATCAGAGAATTTAAGAGATATTGGAAATGTCTCAAAATTATTTTACTTTTATTTAACTTTTTCCTTATAAGAATCTACATTGTATTATTCCAATTTCTTCTCAGTGTACTATTATTTCACATGATTCCACAATTTCTTTCGCAGCTTGGCCGCTTCGCAATGACCTTGGCTCGTTTTCTTGCGTGTTTTTAGCCATTGAAATTATAAATCCAGTTTGTATATTTTTCTTTTGACTCTTTTCCTCTCTTCTTTCACTTTGGCGGCCAGCGGCAGCTGTTGTCAATTTGTACAAATTTTCGTTATACGGTTAATTGTTATACGGTTTGTTGTTGTTGCCAAACAACTTTTAGGATGAACGCAGCCTATGTGGCAATAATCACGATGATCATGATTATAATGATGATGACAATAATGATGACACAGCCACAAGAGAGTGGGACACTGGCTGACTGCCGTCTGGGATGCGCTTGCTGCACCGGTACGCTGTGTGTTAGCCTGACCTTTGGCAATTTCAAATGCAACCACAATCGAGACGACCTGCTTCACAGTTGTTGCCCGACCTGTTGGCATATTTTTTCCGTTTCTGATGGGATTGCGAAACGACGAGGGCAACCAGAGGCTGTGAATGTTTAGCATTTTAATGGAGCTTAGCATGGATTTGAATATAGATTTATGTTTTTTCTGTTTTTGTTTCTGTTTTTGAGTTTTGTTTTTGGTTTTTTTTTTTTTGTGAGGCTTTCTTTTGATGCGATACCCGGCTTTGTGTCGCAGCGTCATGAATTTATTGATAAGTTTGAAATTTTCAACGTTTCTTTTGTGAGATTTCAAGGTTATAACCTAGTTTTTGGCAAGGCGTATTCGGCAAAAAAAAAAAAAAAACAGAAATAAAATAAAACAATGCATATTTTATGGATGAGAAACCAGTTGAAATCGATTCGAGTTCGATTTCAATTCGTGCATGTTTAATCCATTAAATGAAACTGCAAGCCCGTTGATAAAGAGTCACACGATATGCAGATAACAATAAAACCGTCCTTGGTTTACTTTTTGGCATCTGAATTTATCCGAAAACTACAGGATGATGAAAAGTTACAAGTGGACACTTTAGGGTTTCTTTATTTTATAATTGAAAGCAAGCGAAAAGCAACCGAAATTATGGTATAATTAAAAATACATCAGCTCATTGGGCAAGCTGTGCGATTTGCGTATTTCAGCAAATGGAAAATGACAGCTAGCTGAACCGATTAGTTTTTGGCCAAATATCAAGTGCTCGGAATGACCATAATTAAAAATACATCTGTGTGTGGCAAGTGGGTTTTATGTGCCACCGCCCAATGTGACAGCTGCCACCAATTGCATAGAAAAAGGCAACAGCAAACCCAAAACTGAAACTGAAAGTGGGCCCAGATGAAAACAAAGCCGAAGACGGAGAAGTCAACAACCTGCGCGTGTTTGTTGCCTTCAATTTTGGTGCAAAACAACGAGCCAAACTCATTAACTCAACATCTTCGTTAGTGGGAATTAATTATGCAGATGTATTCATTGTATTGCGATTTCAAGTGTGGTAAAATGCAGCGCCCCATTGTCGTGATTGGATTGGGAACGGGCTGGGTCTTCAGCGCGGCCACCAGCTAATGGCCACAAGGTGTGGGCAAGCAATGCTGCTGATGATGATGATAATTATAATACCTCATGTCTATGGTTTTGACAAGCAGCGATAAGCTGGGGCGTTGGCTGTGCCCTATTTGGGCATTATGCACATGTCCCACAAGCCCAACCGCATTACAAAAGTTTTTAAACAGATTTTGTTGGGTTTTGTTTCGATCGAGGCTCGATATTACCTACAAATTAAGCCAACAAACGTTTAAGCTTCCGCTCAAGCTCGTGATCCGAGCGCTTTTCAGTCAACAGAAAAGCTGAAAAGCAGATTTTTTTTTTTTTTTTTGAAAGTAAATTTCACTGATCATTGACCTCGAGTCTCTGTGTAGTGGTTGCGTGTAAACGGCGTCGTTGAGGCCTGAATGCTTTGGGGATTACGTAAATCCGAAATTAGTTAATAAATGAAAACTGTGAACTGTGAAATGAGAAATACTACCATTGAACAATATATAGAAATTATGCCGTTACGTTTGAATACAACTCCGCAATGCTGCAGTTCCAGCTGCAGTTTTCCGTCAGCCCAAATACCCAAAATATGATAAAAATAAACGTAATAAACTTACATAAATTATTGTTGTAAAAATATGGATCCAATAACGCGTTAAATCTTAATAATTCAAAGTGATGGTGCAATACTAATTTTAGTAATTTTAAAGGGTATACGATTTTTATATATCACCTCCAAATAGCGGAAACTCAGTCTCACGGGTGACCAACTGTTCAAAGCAACAAACATTCAATTCTTTAAATTGCCAAAAAATCAAGGTTTTTCTCAATAAGTTATAATAAAAAGATACATTAAGATAACAGTTAAGACAATAAAGTAGATTAATTGCAATGTCAGATTTGAACTTTTAAAAAGTCTTCAGCGGAAATCTTGATTTTTTAAGATCACATAAATCATCATAACTTTGCCTTATTAGCAGGCTTGACAGAAGAACTAATTAAAAATATTTTCGGCATAAATGTATAACTCGTGCTAGCCAAATAGCGTTATCTACCATGTTTCTACACAACTTAATCATAGAACTTTGTTGGAGTTTTGTGGTTAACCAACCGTAAATGAATTGTATCTAAGTGAATCAGAAACGTGACTTTTTCTTTGGTTGAAGAATGACTCACATTTTAGTAAGTCTCGTTTAAAAATCTTATTGGTCGCCGACGCAAAGCAATGCTTTATTAAAAAAAATATTATACATATAAAAAAAAATTGGAAAATAAAGTTGTATTTTCGAACATTAAAAATATTTTTAGTCGGTATTGAGATTTAATTAGGACGTTAGTAACATCGAATACCCTCAAAAAAGTTTTAAGTATAAACGAAAAAACCCTTTAATTCAAATAAATTACTTAGATATACGTTTAACTAATTTATAAATATATACTTCTCGCGTATTTACGAGATTGATACAAATCGTTACTCATTTTTGTCTGAAAATTCGAATACGATTTGTTAAGCTTTAGAACGATCAATATTCAAAATTGTATTCCCATATTTTTGTTTTTTATAACTTTGCTGTTTGTTACAAATATTTGTGTAAATATTTATTTATAGCTACAAACATGCAAACTTATTTTTAAATAGGACAAGTCGCGGCCTTCGACTGAAACAAACAACATCCAAGCCCTAGTTGAGACGATTTAACAACTCAGTCACTTAGACAACTCAGCTAGCGAGGTCATTGTTCAATTAAAAACTCAAATATTTGCATTCAACCTTAATTTGCGCCAGTTACAAACGACAATATGTCACCGCCTGACCTTAACCAGACATAGCTTAGCCTCCCGTTTAATTAATTTCCAACCGATGCCAGAACTTAGCCTGAATTAGTCTAATAACGCCCGAACAGCAACAACTTCACTGCGTGCGGGAGTTGAGCGCAATAAAATTGTAAAAAACGCCGTTCTAACGGGTTTTGTTTTTTTTTTATTTTATTATTTTATTTATTTGTTTTGAGCAATGAATAACGAAAGATTCCACTCACGAACTTGCCGCAGCCACAGTTAACGACAAATTACCGTTTCGAAATGCACTTGCTAAATACGAGTTAAGAACTTGCACCAAGCCAAATCAGACAAGCCTCAACTAATTGAACGCGACGCACACTCACACACGCACACATGGTATTTACTGCATGGGTGTGCGACGAATCAGATAGCATACAAATGGCATGCATTGAGCAAGGTGAGCGGGTTAGCGGGCAGGGGCGGCCAAACAGAGTAGGCCAAGCCAAGCCATAGCCAAGCTGGCAACTTTTCTTCCGCGTTGCACATGCGACGTCAACGTGGCGACGCCAGCGCCGCACCCACCCACAAATGGGCTGCTAAAAGTCAACAATTAAAAACCACTGCTCACAATATTTGCGCTGGCGACGCTGACTGATGCAATTTCTACATTTTTCAAATACTTTTAAATTTCTTGTCTACAAATTATTATGAACGGGCATTTGGTGTTGGCCAATCGTTTAGTCAGCGACTTGCCAGCCAGTATTCTCAACTACATGCACATAATTTGGCATTCAATTTTGATTGGAACGCCACAACCCGTTGCCACAAACCCAACTCGCCCTGGGCAGCACACTCCCCGAAATGCCAGGCACAACCAGATCTATAACAGGCTAGCCGCCGTCTGACAGCTGCATGGCAAACAAGTTTTGGGTGCCTTTTTTCGGGGCTAGCCAAACAAACCCTAAAATTCGGGTGCAGAAAATTAAATGTGAACGAAAAGTAATCTATTGTATGACGAAAAGACAATACGCTGCAGACATATTACAAGTAAAAAAAAAGTGGCAAAAACTATTCAAAAAAACTTTATTTTCAAGAATGCATATATTTTAAATTCAGCATTAAATTAAAAATTTGGAGGACCCCAAATTCCAGATTTTGAAAAAAAAAATTTTTTTATTTGGTGGGTAAAATGATTTGTTGGTAAAAAAAATTTTAGGAATTGTATTTATAATTATGCATATATTTTATATATAGATGAAATCTAGAAGATAAACCATGACTAAAATGCTATTAAAATTTCTAATCGGTTCATTTTTAACAAAGAAAAGGAAGTTTAAAATAGACTATTTTCACTTCGTGAACAAGTAAAACAAATCCAAATCAACAATTGACCGCTGAATCCTATCAAAAAAACAATTAGACGGTAATCAAAAATTAAGTTCTTAAAAGAAATATTATTGTGCCTAAGACAAGATCCTAGCCAAACGAACCAAATACAAGATTCACTCTGCTACTTACATACGTGCAATATCCTACCAATATCGAACACATAGGTCCCCTAGAATGAGTCAGGTAGTAATATTTCTTATACAAATTTTGGGCATATACGGGGTGCTATTTTCAAGTCGTAACATATTTCGTACAAAAATTCGAATACCCTATGTGGGAGTGTTATCATAAATTTTGACTCTTAGCTCCTGCGCAGCACGACAATTTTTTTTTTTGTTTTTTCTTAGCTAAATAAAAATGAAATAAGCTGTGGCCTTTTATTTATGCCGTGTATATACTTATAAAATGTGCATACCTAACTAGTCAGCAACAGCATGCACATTGCAGTTAGCAGCAGCAGCAGCAACAACTAGCAGCAGCGGCAGCAGCTATTGAAAGCGAAAGCATAACTGACAAGGTAGCTTAGTTTGTGTTTATTGTTGCTGTCGTTTTTTTGCACTTCTGAAACTGGTTCGCTGTCTGGCACTGTGGGCAGCCGCAATTTTTCTAGAGACCACTTCAATAACACAGCAAAGCCAGGCCAGGCCAGGCCAGCACTCGACAGAGTCGGCATTCGCAAGTCGTTGGCAATTGTAATTGTTCTGCCAGCCTCTGCATCTTTTAGCTGTTGCTGTTGATGGTGTTGTTGTCTCTGTCTGTAATTTTATACTCTTCCTGCATTCCGAAACCTTGAATCACTTTTCTTGCATTTAATTGCACACATTTACAACAATATTTGTTGTAGTTGCTTTTTTGCAAGCGGCGCCGCTGAGTGGCCGCCGTTGACCGCCGCGCTGGGTCAGTATTAATAGTCGCTGTTGCGGCTGCTGCTGCTATTGTGGCTGCTGCAACAGCTACTGCCACTGCAACTGCAACTGGCTGGCCTACCTTTTACTTGCACGCATCGATAGTTGACGGCCTGTTTTTTTAATGTCAACCGCGACTGCAGGCAATGCGAGTGCGTATTTGTTTATGGGCGAGTGCAGTGGCATATCAATTGCTTACATTGCCGGCCACCGGTTGACCATCACATTGCTTTTACATTAAGAAATCATGTTAATTGCATTGATTTACATTTAATAAGTCGCTGAATCAAATTATTCAAGCGAGATCTCTCTGCTCAGTTAGCTTTTGAGTGCCGGGCATGAAATACTCTTGCAGATATACGGCAGTAAAACAATAACGATTTCTATTATGATTTATATAAGTATAACTTCTTTATATGTTTGGCTTTATTTCTGAGCAAATTGTTTTTGGAGTTAGTAGTTCGAAATTGATAAAATTCTCTTGACAAGTTGTAGTATCATAACAAAGATCGTTACTGATGGGCTTGTTTATGATATAAGCTAAAAATCCTTATGGAAGCTACATATATGCTATTGTAATCCGATGTTAATAAAGTATTATTGATATGTTGGGAGTGTTAATGTACTTTTAAGCAATTAGTTTGTGTAATATATTCAAAAACTTATTTTTCAACCGATTGTTTACATGTGAGCTTTATCCAATGCCGCCAAATTCGACATAAAGTTTTACCAAATTTAATAAAATTGGCTTCCAAACTAAAAACCAGTTTTCATGCAAGCAAACAAACACAGTTTTATCAGTTTTTTATAAACACTTTGAATAAACACTGCTGAATACACTTTAAAGACGTACAAATATCTCCTTCCACGCGTTATGCCTTATCTAACGAACTTAAAATACACTCAACAAGGATATAACAAAGTCACATTCTACACAGAAAATGTGGCAATACGCCTGGAGCTGTTGCTAGAAATGCCAAGCGCATGACTCAGTCACAAGACCGAACGCAGACACACACACACCCACTTAGAGCACACACATACATGTTCAGCCAATGAGGTGAAGTTCAACTATGAATTTCGGATTTTTGGGTAGGTAAGTAGAAGCCGTGCCCTCAGGCCGGCACTCGCACAAAAACCAAAGTCCATAATTAGCTATAAGCGTCAGCAATAACTCGAAATGGATGCTAGTTACCTACACACAGACACACACACACACGCTAAACTTTCAGGCAAAAATTCCATTTGCAACCCCCGCCTCAAAATGCAAAAAACGTAACGCCGCAGATCAATTGACGAATTGGTTTGCTTTGGGGGCAGCCTACAAAATAGCAACAACAGCGACAACAGCAACACAAAATGCCTAGATAGTTTGACGTCAGCGTCGACGGTAGCAGCGCTGCTAACGTCGCTGCCGGGGACA
The DNA here is from genome assembly GCA_004149465.1 of Drosophila nigromelanica. Classification (NCBI taxonomy): domain Eukaryota; kingdom Metazoa; phylum Arthropoda; class Insecta; order Diptera; family Drosophilidae; genus Drosophila; species Drosophila nigromelanica. Next base: position 1,338 of record SCDS01000216.1, on the reverse strand, counting down.
GTGCGCTGCGTGCATACAAAACAAGCAAATACAGTTAAAAGCGCCGCCTCGCTTACAATTACAATTGCACGCGCACGAGTGAGCAAGAGGGCGCGAGAGTTAGCGAAAGGAGGAGAGATGGACGGCGAGCGAGCGAGCGAGCGAGTGTGCAAGTGATTGTAAGCTATAGCCAAAAAGCTGACTGCTATGAGCCCGGCTTTGCTGCGCTTTGTACCGTTGCAATCGTTGCCAGTGAACGTCGCGTCGGCAGCGCTGCCAACGCCCGCGTCGCTGTCGGTGTCGCTGGCGACGCCAACGTTTGTCTGGATTGTTCGCAACTGGCGCGCATGCGCAGCGGTATAAAAAGCTCCCGCACCAGCCACAGCCACACACAGTTTCAAGTCGTCGGTCCAAGTGGTGCGCTGTCAAGTTTTGTTCAAGTGCTCACCCGCTCCCCTAACTCTCTAAGATTACGGTTACGTTTCGTCGAGCCACGGTTAAAAGCGTTATTACCAAATACACAACAACGAACAACAGCAACAACAACAAAACAAAACCGCACAATGAAGAAATTTTTAGTTGTGTTTGTGGCATTATTCGGAGCCGGTATGTATTTGTATTTGTTAGTTATATGATGTTACTGAAAACAAAAATAAAGAGTAGAAAAAATGCTCAAGGAGCCTAAGCTGTCTGAAGCTTACGCAATCTGCGCGCATGCCACAAAAGCTGAAGGACACTTGACAAAAAGAAAAAGACAGTGTTAAAAATGTGTGTTTCTCGAGCCGAAATCGAGAGTGTGTTATAACGCCAGCTTGTGCAACAAGTGATCAGCTATGATCAACTATAGCCCAGCTTGGCACACTTTTACCTAACTTCACAACAGAAAAAAAGAGAAAAAAAATAAAAATCAAAAAAAAGTTAGGCGGAAAATACAAAATGAATATAAAAACGAAGGCAACAAATCCAAATGCAAACCATAACCGTAATCGAGCCAGAGACCAGCGAGGCCCAGTCATGTTGCAGCAACCCGACACGTTTACTTGCATTTTGTGTGCCCCCACTCCCCACACTAACACGAATGAGTGTTGTGCTGTATCTATAGCTGTTGTGTCTCTGTATCTCTATTGGTTTGCTTCGATTTCATTACCTCATCGCGTGGCGACGCCTTTAAAAGTGCAAGAAGTTACAACAGACTTTGTCTGGTTCGGCTTCACTGCACCACTCTCGCTTACATCATGCAACAACGCAAACAACACAAACAACAACCACATCATCATGATCTCTCTGATATATGATATACACATGTATATATATATATATATATATATATATATATATATATATATATATATATATATA